>NPDK01075332.1:0-10957 GCA_013461565.1 Labeo gonius
TACTTGTTTCATATATTTCAATTTTTATTTTTTATATTTAAACAACTTTTTAATACATTTTTTACCATTATCACATTTATTTTATTATACATATTTTTGGTTATATTTTAACACAATTTGTATTTTTCCACAGAGAACCTAGTACCCCTTGCAACCTTCTTGAAGATTCCGGGCCCCAGTTTGAAGACACCTGCAGTAAGGTATGAAGTTACAGAGCAAGAGACTCACCCCAAACAAATGCTAAACACAGAGATATTCATGCGGCCGTGGTTATAATTTCAGGGCCATATGCGTTGTCTTTGTTCAGTCCTTTGTGTATTTGTTGTCGGGTTGGTTATTGGAATTATTATTAGAAACTATCAGTGCGGTTCAAAATCTGAAACCATTAGTGTCTTAAATTGCATTTTTCTAATTTAGTATTGTTTTTCCCATTACAAGTTACATTATCAGCATGAGAATTTAAATGAAAACTTGCATTGAAAAATAAACATTAATTTCAGAATGTCTCAGTATGTGGTTTGTAACTCTTTAGCTCTTACGCTTCAGTGAAAACAGGAAACGTTTACATTTTTGAAAATACTAAACCTTTCTCGTTGTTCCCAGGTTTAAATGGGAAACCGTTTTCAATGTGTGCTTTTGCACCTCACTGTACATACTTCAAAACGCATGAATAAAAGCAGCTTTTTGGCTCTTTAACTAATGCCTGAACAAAATATAGTGCCATGCACAAATTGCTTGATAAAATGAGGAAGTAAAAACAGTCATCAAATTGTTAGCATAAACGCTTTCCTCATGGAGTGATTGCATGGAGTGCATTTCTGCGAAGAGGACTGTTTTCAGGGTAGAGAGACGGCAACATTTCAATGGTTTCACTGTTTCCATGGTGACGCAGACTTCAGCCTCGCTTTCGCTGTTGTCATGAAGCTCTCTGCCCTCGCTCGGGGTTCACAGTCCACATGAAAGCATCAGGAGAGGATTCTTGGCTGTTTCAGGGAGGGATGTCAACAGACTAATAATTGGGCCATCACGCCCTCGGTGAACGCACACTGACTGTTTCCTCAAAGCAAATTACATCTACAATTCTCTTTGTTGGAAGGTTTTACCACAGTGACGGTTGTAAACTGTCAACGTTTTTTTGTTAGATGTCAACGCTTCATGCGGTTCCTTCTAAAACGAGCAGCTGATGATATAGCATCGCTGCCGTTCGTTTGGCCAGTCAAATTATTATTATGAAGCCTTCTCTGTGCACAGTTAAAATGGTTTTAATTACTCTTTCTAGATTTCTGGCATGCAGAAGGTGTAAACACCGAGCTATGGCAGCTCTGTCATGCTAATCAGCATGCTTGCTTTCTGTCCGCCGTGCATGTGAATCAACAATCAACGTTCGACGTGTGATATTGTTTTCCGTGATTTCCTGTTTGTTTATGCTGCCTCTGTGTCATTTAAAAGTGTAAACGCACCGTATATATATGGCACATAGATGTGTACCTGTAGCTTAATTAACAGAAAGTAGTGTTGGCAACACCAAGTTATAGGTAGAAATTAACCATGGTTTTATTGTAGTAAAAGTGTAATATCCATGGTTAAACTATGGTTAGTATAGCAAAACCATGGTTAATTTGTGGTTACCATGAGTAAACTATAGTAACTATAGTTTTTTGGTTTTATATATGGTAAAACCATGCCCTGCTGAAAAAAAACATCACAGAAATTCTGATGGTTTCCACTACAAATACTGTTGCAAGCGTTACAAACCATCAACTTTTAACCATTAAAGCCATTAAAAAATGTTTTCTGTAGTTTGTTTTGGGACATATTCCAGTAGGATTTAGTGGTTTTAACAAACCACTAATAGAAGGCGAGCAATTACCAGTAGAAACCCACAGGGTCCATTACAGTTTCCATTAAAACCAATACAAGTTCCATTATAACCAGTAAAACTATTTTGTGATGGTGTCTATTGTTTTGTTTTTTTTCAGCAGGGTGGTTCATTTTTGTAAGGGTTGATTTAGGGAATCCTTAAATTTATCAAATTTATGCATTGAACGCAATGTGAGCTCTATATTAAACCCGTCTAAGCTGGTTTGCTGATCTTCCAGGCTAGTCCGTTGACTAGTTCTAGAGAGATTTTTGGCTTTGTAGCCACTAGCCAACTAAAACAACTGAAAACCACCTTGACCAAGATAGGAAACCATATTAACCCTTGATTTGTGCTAAAATCCTTTACCTAATTTTGTTTTCCCAGTCAAAAATGCACATGTTTTTGGAACTAATTGATCATAGGCCTCTGAGCTTATGCACCTCGGCATGAAAAAAAAACAACATAATTTTTGGATAGTTTTACCAATATTTACTCAAAAACTAAGGTGCATAAATTCAGATCAAAGAGGCCTATGATCAGCCAGTCCCAACAAGAAATACAAAACCTATGCATAATGAGAGACTTTTAGTCCAAGTCCAAGTTCTGGCTCAATGTGATAACATTAACTACCTTTTCTTAACATTAACTACCTAACTTTAAATTTTACTTTAAAGCTGACTACTTGCTAAAAACTCCTACAGATAATTTTTTCTTGCCATTTCAAGTCTTATTTTATATATCTGTGTCAGTTGTTTGCTTACTTTTTTCAATTTGTTGTCCCATTAACGCCGTTATATAGTTTATTCAAATTGATTTGCGAATGCAGAACGTGTGCAAACACAGGAGGCGGGATTCATCACATTAACCAATCACAGCTGATCATAACCAGTCATATCCAATCATATCGCAATGGAGGTATTGCTTCCTCTCACATGACTTTTTCCCCATTCAGTTCATTTATTTCCCCCCATTAAACTCACCGTACACTTTAGGGGGTCTGTTAAAACTCAGTGGGCTCAGGGGAGGTGAGAGAAAAGTGGACTCCTGCTGTAACTTTACCTGCTGGTATCGCTGTTGGACTTTTTACACTTCTTAATGTTACGTTTGGTAATATTGCTATTGTTTTATTTTAGTACTATGATTTTTTTTCTCTGACACTGCCTCCCTTGACTCCTTGGAGGGAACTCCCCTGGTATAAACCAACCCAGATATGCATATTCAACCATAATTGACTTTTCATCTGTATGCCCATAGGCTAGTAATGCTAGTTAGGTCAGACTTTACCAGGTGGTAATTCTGATTGACCATTGCTGTTCTGGTTTGAACAAGATATTCTTGTTCAAGCAGCCCAGCAGGAAGCAAAGCATGCTGGGGACGCAACATATGCTGGTGATTTTTCACTGGTCTTTTCTGTAGGGGTTGTGCTGGCTCTGTCGAAAGTGGCAGCAAGCCCACAGCTACAAATGCGTTGTCCATCATAATCGCAGCACCATCCCAGAATTCCCTCCACGGCCCGGTCCACAGGACCTCTGCTGCTTTCCTTCCATGAATCATGTCCAACTGCGTGGTAAACAACCTATTAAGTGACCTATTTGTCCGTGGCCGGTTCTGCTAGCTCACTCACGGCAATTACTTTGGCTGAACGTCTGCGGCGGAGCACTTCAGAATGCTTCGCTTTCAAATCGATGACCGCACCCCTCCCTCTTGGAGAAAAGGCACTCTACTGTAATATTAAGATTACATAAAGTGCTCCAAGACTGGACTGTGAATGTATAGAAGAAGGTTCTAAAGCATGAGATCTATTTATGTCACTAACATACGGTTTTGATGTCTATGTTCGATATTTTAGATGAAGCTTGATGGATATCGATGCTTAGCAGTCAAGTGTCACACGGTGGAAGGGTCTTACGGTTGCACCGAGAGTCGCGCAACCGCACGTGTGTCAGTTCCATTTAGTTATGAAGATCGTAGTTGTACATTTCCTGCAATTGAGCCGTCAGCACCTGTCAATCAGGGGAAATGAACGACACTGCTGATTGCACTGCTGGTAATTACAGAGTGCAGGGAAAGCGCTGCTGTGTCAGAGAAGTGGGTTATTTTTAAGCATGCATTTCTTCTGTATTCCAGAAAAAACTTACAGGTAAAGATGTCTAAGATTTCTGAGGAAATAATCCTTGCAAAAAGCAATAAAATGATATAAATATAGTCAAAAGTACAGTTTTTGTTTGTCAGCTTGAGAAGTTTCAATGGACATTACTACTTTCTATTTCTTTTGTAAAACTGAGGTTACACTCTTACAAAGGTTATTGGCATTGATGCTTCCATAAAGAATCTTGAACATCCATGGAACCTTCAAGTTTTTTATAGTCGAAAAAGGTTTTTTAGAATTTTCAAATGGTTCTTTTATGGCATCACTGCAAAAACGCACTTTTGGAACCTTTATTTTTAAGAGTGTATGTCCATTTCTATCTGGTTGCTGTGCCTTGTGAAATCAGTGTGTTTTAGTCCACGTCTGTTAGTTTTGGGGCCATTAGTATCTAGTATAGTCTGAAAGTTGACAAAATCAACTTTTCAAATTTGAGTTTCTCAAAATGTGAGATGAGGAGGTGATGGAATTGAGAAATGACACATCAGAAAGACTCATTTTAAATTACCAGGTGAATGTCTTTGGATGGTCATTTGGATTCTGTTAGTGAGTCGTCTACTTTAATAACCACGTTTTTGCTGGTGGGAGGATGAGAGGTGAAAAAGAAAGCGAAAAATCGATTTGATCAAAACAAGATTTGGCGGTTTGGAAGAGCAGAGAATACCAAATTTGAAAGGAGAGACTTTTTAAAGTTACCAGAGGAGAACGGCAAAAGTGGCTGTTTTTAAACAGAGAAAATGTTTTAATAAAGAAGAAATTACACATCTCCCGGGTCTGAATGTTCGCACTGGGCCCGTTTTGAATACTCAAACATGTTTACCATTCAATCACTGTTGATTTTCTCTGAAAAATGTTTGATTTTTGATTCGTTTTGGCAGAGATGTATGAAATGTGAGTCAGCTGTAGCACCACATGGGCTGCTGATTAATTGATGACTCAGGCTGTTCTCCAGAGCTCGCAGTCCGAGGAGATTCGATTCCATTGTGGCCACTTCATTTGTATGACAGAACAAGATTCATTCTTATCAATTAGTCACTTTTAATAATCATTTGTATTTATCAGAACATGTGAATACACTGAAGTTTTAGTCAATGGTTAAACAACTTCGATTAATGGCTAAAGAACAAATTCTATTAACTGTGCATGATTTGTATGGCATGCCCGCTTTTAAAAATCCAATTTCCAATGGATTTTGAATATTCAGTTTCACTCAGAAGTGAAATTGCATTGTGCCATTTCATATTAACTTTAATAAAGGTAAAAGACGGCACCCACGCGCACACGCTATCAGAGATGCTGCAAGCCTTTGTTTTCCCTCCTGAGAGACGTTCAGTTTTATTGGAGCGAACGTTTTAGATGATAATTAATCTCTTTGCTTTTCATACCATAACACCTTTCTGCATGTTGTAACTCTTGGTGTCACCCGCACAGCAAGAAATTGTGGCTACAAGTCATCCTAATGCAATTAGCACATCTTTTTTTAGCCGTAATTTGATGTTTGGGTGCCCTTTGAATGTGAAATTCCTTGACTTGGCTTCCTGTGCTTAAGTGTGTGTAGAAAGGTTTCCACTGGCTTCAATTAATGTCTCTGCCCTTTGTACATAAATGACTGAATATTAATCACAGTCAAACACTTGTCTTTCTCATGCAGAGCATGCACATGTCCAGGGAAGAGAGCTGTCGAGAACCACGTGCCATTTCCTCTCGGAATCCCTCTCCAGTCATGCACCATAAGTGAGGTACTTCTTAAATGCATAAAACATCTCTGCCCATTAAAACCGTGATTCTTCCACTAGCAATTTTGTCTGAGAGGTCTAAATACAATTTGAATGAAATGATGGTACCATCTAGAAGTCATTTACATGCTAGAAGTGCTTTATAGAAACTTCAGTGGAGATTTTTCGTGATAATCTTTTAAAGTTTAACATCTGCCCCTAAAACTAACTTCTCTTATATGAATTATGATGGTTTAATGGTTCAGCTGTAATTTCACTTCTTGGCAGGCTTTTTTTTTAATTCCATTCTGCAAATAACAAAAGCTTCTTGAAGATAAGTTCAGCTATATTTAAGTTGCTTTATATGTAAGTCTGTGGTATTTTTTCCACCAGTTTTATCATCTGCCAGGTAAAAATGGCAAGTCTGATTGCTCGCCTGATGAGTTTTCTGAAATTGTTGACATATTTGTAAATGTTGGACCCTGCTGGTTGTCTTTGATTTTTGCTGTGCCACATGGGGACACAGGAGTAATCCTTTCGGATTTAATTATTTAATCCCGGCCACCTCATGAGGAGATGTCTTCAGTGTCTAATTTAGCCGAGCGAAGGAGAAAAACCTAATTTTTCCTTCTCCTCTAATTGATTTTTATGACGTGCCCCGATTTGTTCATCTACAGAGCCAGCGCCCAGCAGATATATTTGCCATGCAAAGAATTATAAGACGTGTGTGGGCGAATTACGGCAGTCGGTCTCTGGCTTAATCTATAAAAACATGATTTTGTACTCAAGGCTTACACAGATTTCCCCCAACATTGTCATTGATTACACTCCAACTCAAAAGCTTTCTTTTGTAGCTGCTCGATGGCCAAACACACATCCGTAAATGCAAATGTTAATTCTGAATGTGATACTAGCATCTCAGATCTTTGTAAGTTTGATTCATTTGACAAAACTGAGTAGGCGGAAGCACAAATTGTGAGCTTTTAAATGGAAGTCATCAAAGAGACAAAGACCAGATGCACTGCATCTCCGGTAAGCGCTAAGATGACACAACCTTGTGTCATGTGTCCATGTGCTCCCTCTTTTTTCGTCTCAGTGAAAGGAGAGGACTACATAACAGAAAAGTGCTGTACACAGAAAGAACATTCAATGTGTTAAGCGGAAGGAAGCAATTTTAGGATTACGTAAGGTATTGGGGGTACTGAGAACAATCCCCATCGTCCTCTTTCACCAAGGACGTGAAATGACACATTCATTCACAATCAATAGAGGTGTAAAAATATTCTGGAATGTTCCCGGGGACAAACGTTGCACAGGTTGCATAATAACCTCTTGATGTGCAGCCGAATCCAAAGGCGTGTTTTACGTAGGAATAACACAAAGGAAATGACTGTTTTCTGCTCTTGGATGTCCTGAGACCACTAAACCATAGGCTGTTTTTTAAAACTCTAAAATGAATGTTTGATGGCATAGCTCAGATAAATTGGGTTTGGAAAAATTTGATGCAAAATATTTAAGTTCATATTGGGGAGAAGCAAATGAGTCCGTTGTTGACATAAAACCCTGTTGAAATACCTACTGTAATTAAACCAACCAAAATAGTTTGTTGGTCTTAAACTTAGATGACCAGCTGAAAAGTTCCCCAAACCCATCTAAAACCAGCCAAAAAACCATCCTGGCCAGGCTGGGAGGCCACCGAACCATCTTAGGCTGTTTTTTTTAGCCATAAAATGAATGTTGATGGCATAGCTCAGATAATTGGTTTTGGAAGAATTTGATGAGAAATATTTGAGTTCATATTTGGATCTGTAGCCTTTCAAATGAAAACCTATGCGCAGTTTGAGACACAGCTGAGAACTCCAGAAGAGGTTGTTGACATACAACCCTGCTTAAATATCTAATTAAACCAACAAAAAATGGTTTGCTGGTCTTAAGCAGCCAAAAGATCAGTCTAACCAATTTTGAGACCACCAAACCATCTATTTTTTTTTAGCTATAAAATGAATATAGATGGCTTGGTGGATGGCTTGGTAACTTGGTTTTGGAAGAATCTGCTGAGAAATGTTTGTGTTCATATTGGGATCAATTTGAGCACAGTTTGAGACTTTGTTGAGAACTCTAGAGGAGAAGCAAATGAGCCAGTTGTTGATACACTACCCTGCTAAAATACCTGATTAAACCAACCAAAAATGATTTGCTGTTCTTACCTGATTTAAGCTTGAAAGACCAGTCTAAAAATTGCCAAAACGCTTCTAAAAACAGCCAAAAGGCCAGCCTGACCAGGCTGGGAGGCCACCAAACCATTTGAAAACCAGCCAGCCCTTCTAAAACCTGCCAAGGCACTAGCCTTACCAAGCCATCTTAGGCTGTTTTTTGCTTTATTTTCATTTTAAAATGAAAGTTGACTGAATCATTCAGATTACTTGGTTTTGGAAGAATTTGATGAGAAATAGACTTTCAAATGCAAACCTATACACAGTTTGAGACACAGCTGAGAACTCTAGATGAGAAGCAAATGAGCCAATTGTTGACATACAACCCTGCTTAAATATCTAATTACACCAACCAAAAATAGTTTGCTGGTCTTAAGCTTAGGTTACCAGCTGATACATTCCCAAAACCCTTCTGAAAGCAGCCAAAAGATCAGTCTAACCAAGCTTGGAGACCAAAAATAAATGTGGATGGCTCAGGTAACTTAGTTTTGGAAGAAGCTGATGGAAAATCTTTGAGTTCTTATTAGGATTGACTTTCAAATGCAAACCTGAGCACAGTTTGAGACACAGCTGAGAACCCTAGAAGAGAAGCAAATGAGCCAGTTATTATTAACTATTAAACCATTTAAAACCAGTCAATAGCCTAACCAAGCTGGGAGACCACCAAACCAGGCTCTTTTTAGCTCTAAAATAAAAGTTGACTAAATCACTCTTGGTTTTGGAAGAATTTGATGAGAATTGATATTGGGATTTAGAGACTTTCAAAAGCAGTTTGAGGCTTTGCTGAGAACTCTAGAGAAGGGAATGAGCCAATTGTTAACATACAACCCTTAAAATCCCTAATTAAACCAACCAAAAATGGTTTGCTGGTGTTAAGTTCAGATGACCAGCTGAAACATTCCCAAAACCCTTCTAAAACCAACAGACCAGCCTAACCAAGCAGGGAGACCACCAAACCATCACTGCACAGCTGAGAATTATAGAGGAGAAGCTAATGAGCCCATTATTGACATACAGTCCTAATTGAACTAACTAAGATGGTTTGCTGGTTTTAGATGGTTTAAGCTGGGTTGACCAGCTGAAAAATGCCCGGAACTGTTCTAAAACCAACCAGCTAGACCAGGGTGTAAACCGCCTTACGCTGGTTTAAGATGAATTTTTCAGCTATGCAATGAATATTGATGGCATATCTCAGATAACTTTACAGAGAAATGAGAAATTTGAGTTTACGTTAGGATCTAGAGACTTTCGATTGCAACCTAAGCACAGTTTGAGAGATGTAGATTAGATACAGTATATATGAGACTTTTTTTTCTTATTTTCTTTTGAGAAGTCACTGTTTGCTCTCTCTATATAGTCTCTTTGCTGTCTAGGAAAAACATTTGAGATAATAAAGAAGTCATTTGTGATTTGTCTCCCCTAAAGTTTCAAACTGTTTCCCATTCAGTTTCCAACCAGAATTTGTGAGAAAACAGCTGACTTTCCCTTAACTCATGTGGTTGTTATCCGGTGCTTATTCTTTCTGCTGGTTTGAGGATGTGGATCATTTGCATGCATTATCACTGCTCCATAACAGACCAGTACCCCACTGGGCCAAAGAGTCTGATTAATGAACCAAACGCCCACCAAACGGCGAAGTGATGTACACAAACATGCACACTGGAGTGTTAAAACAAAAGGACTATCAGTGTTGACTCAACAAGAATCATTTTGCCTGTTTTTGTGATGCTCTTTTTATTCAAACCACTGTCTGTTCGGCGCTTACCTGTGCAAAATCCACTGCCACAATGCTCTAGGATGCCAAGTTGTTGCTGTGAGGTTGTTAAGCTCTTCTGAATGGTTACTAGGTGGTTGCTTACTAGTGCAAATCTCCAGATATGGCTCAGGTTCCTCATTCATTGCATGAAAATGTGCCAGTCGGATTGTTTAGAAAAGGAATGGCATACTTCAATAAGCCTTATGATTTGAGGCATCATGTTCGTGCAGAAAACAGTGAGCTCCCTAGATTTTATATAGCACTATTCATGTATTCAATGGAGATGTACTAGTAATTTATAAGAGCTTATTTTATTACGATTTCAATTTTGACTCTTAGAACCCGTTTTGGCTAAATTCGCCTCTCAGTTTGACAAGCTGAAGACACGTGACTGAGATCTTTGGTACGCATGGATTATCTCCAAATTTCCAAAGGGAACAGAGATTATCCCTCTCAAGAACTACATTCTCTCAATAGCTTTGACCAAAAGGTGCTCTTCTGGGTATTCGTAGCTGATGGATCTGATTCTTGCTAAAGCAAACATCACTATTGCTCTTGCTCATATTTATGGCTAGAGATCTGAACAAACCTCTAAGCCTAAGCCTGGATCTGAATATGCAAACTTTCCTTCTAAACCTATATAGTGTAGAGGTGGGCGACTTACATGATTAACCAGTAGAAATTTGTCAGTCAGTAGAGATCTTCTCTATTGCGGTTACTCGCTCACGTGACGTCACTGCGGTAGTCACTAAAACGTAAAGTTTGCACATGTTTTTAAGTATTGCAGTTAAAAAAAAGTTATTTTAAGCTGCTGAAATGCAATCAGGAGCAAAAGAGAACTCATTTTGTTATATGTAAAACCAGTCATAAGTTGTCAAATATTGTCCTATTCTAAAAAAACATACATCAATGGAAAGCTTATTTATTCAAATTTTAGATGAGTATAGATATTTTGATATATATCATTACAGTAACATACTGAATATTTTGCTCATGCACTGTAAAAAATGAATTTAACTGTAAAAAACTGTAAAAATGCTACAAAAACCTGTTAAATGGTTAACAGTAAAAGACCGTAAAATTTACAGTGAATAACCAAAAATTGACATTCCCAGAATTCCCAGTGTTACATTTTTTTTTTGTTATTAAATGTTTGTGTGTTTAAATAACTCTATCTTCCTAGTTTTTTTTTTCTAAGCAGTTTTGTACTTTAGGGTTGTATGTTACATCTAATGTTGTTAAATTAATGTTTATTGTATTATTTCA
>NPDK01075425.1:0-10606 GCA_013461565.1 Labeo gonius
ATCTCATTTTCTATTCCGGCGAAGAACATAATACATGTTTGAAACATGAGGGTGTGTAAATAATGACCAAATGTTCATTTTTGGGAAAAGTAAACAGGGTCCAATTTTGATCTGAAAGCAAGTCTAAATTCTGCATACATGATTACTTTCTTTCTGTTCCTTCTCAGGCAGTCAAATTATCAGATCTTTGTGGGAGAGCATTGGAAGGCAGCGAAGTCTGGACACATTTCAGCCAAATTGACATTCTTCAAAACTAGAGTGGGACCAAAGCCCCAGTAGGCCATCAGAGAGCCCGTTGTTAATGAAGTATGTCTCCTCGTGACATGTTTCAAGAGCAATCGTCTGAGGACATTCAGGCTGACACCTACTGGACGCCAAGTTTCTCTCGTCAAGTTTCTCAGGGGACGAGACATCATGTTCACCACGTGGAGTTCCGTCTAACGTGCTGATGTGCATAATGGGCATAAATTTAATCGTGCCCAGATCGCTGCTTGGCAGGAAGAGTTTGCCAAGCAGCATTTCAGTCACAATTAGAACTGGGATTTCCACTCCTCAAGCTGTCGAAACGTTGAGATCTCTGGCTCATTCAGGTTTCAAGAGTTCCCCGTGGAAATCAGAGAGTCTTGGCATGTTTTCCTCTTTCCCAGTGTAAAAAAGGACTAAAAAATGTATTCCAAAATCACATGAAGCAGGTTGGGGGATGCTGGCTTTTTGCCCCCGTTCTGTAGTTACACTGAATCGAGACCCTTAACAAGCTCCTTCACGGTGGGGAGGACGGGCACTCCAGCCTGCAAGGATGTAGACGTGGACCTGGAGCAATGCCAATTACACAGAAATGCGGTACTGCTGTCAGACACTCTGTGGTGACTTTCCTCCAGCCCTGTTAATCCCAACATTCCCTCAGGTGAAAAAGAGGGAAAGGTGCCATGAATGTGAAGGATGCAGGCGGCTGCCCTTCTGACAGTGCCGTGAGCGATGCATAGATGACAGAGGGTTTGGGACATGGGAACACAATTTGATGCCTACTGTGAGCTAAAAAGATGTGCATCTCACCTTGTTTCAACGACCCCCATGTTTCTGTAATTCAGCTACACAAAATGCCAAAGCTTGTTCTGACACAACAGGACTCAAAGGCTTCCCACTTTCTCTGCCTTCAACTCAATTCACATCAACATGCTTTGAGTCTAAGACAGTTCAGGGAATACATGATGGAAAAGGGGATTTTCCTTGCTCGTTTGAAACTCTGAAGATCAAAAACTCTTTAAATTCATCATAAGCTCAGTCTTATGCTACAATGCTTTTAATTTTAACCACAATTCTTCTCCTGTAATCACAAAGAAATAAATAGATTTGTACTAATAGAACTGAAATATCACACTGACAAAAGTATTCATATTATTTGCTAAGAAAATATAGGTCAGGTAGATCCCATTTCTCTGGATTATCGTTGAGATGTTTCTTCACTTTTGGATATATCTGTATAAAATAGTCTAACACCTGAAAACACATATTAGAACCAAGAATCAGGCCATGAGGTCCAAGGAACTGCCTGCAGAGCTCAAAGACAAGGTTGTGTTGAGGCATATATTTGGGGAATGCTACAAAAAATTCTACTGCATTGATGGGTTCCCACTAGCACAGTGGCCTCCATAATTTGCAAATAGAATAAGTTTGAAACGCTTCCCAGAGATGGCTATCCAGCCAAAAGAAATAAAGGGAAAGGGGTCTAGGTGACCAAGTTCAAGAGATCTTGTGTGGAGCATATGACCAATGATGGGTCAGTGGTTCACCCTCTAACAGGACAATGACACTAAGCACATAGACGAGAGATGAGTGGCTTAGGGACGACCCTGTGAATACACTTGAGTGGCCCTGCAAGAGCCAGACTTGATGGAACATCTTTCAAGAAACTTGAAACCATCTCCATCCAACCTTGAGAAGACACTTCAGTGAAGAATGGCAGAAAACCCCAAAAGTTGTGCTTGTTCCCTCATAATCAAAGGCTGTAATAAGCTATAAATAGCTATAAATGCACTCTTAAAAATAGAGTTTCCAAAAGGGTGTTTTTGCAGTGATGCCATAGAAGAACCATTTTTGGTTCCCTAAAGAACCTTTCAGTGAACCTTTAGTGAAGTTTCTAAAACAACCATTTTGAAGAACATTTAAAAAAACTTTTTTTGATTATAAAGAAACGTTTCTGCATTTAAAAGGTTCAATGGATGTTCAATGTTCTTCATAGAACTATGTTTTTTTTTGTTGTTGTTGTTTTTTTGCCATTTTGCCTTCAGAAGTGACAGAAAGCGAAGTGGGAGAGAGTGATAAGGGGCAGGATCTGGATTCGAACATGGGATGCCCGGAGCTCAACGGCACTCTATGTCAGACTAAAAATTCAAGGACATTTCAAAGACTTTGTAGGTCCCTCAAATTCAAGGACTTAATGTGGAGACACATTTCAAGTGAGAGCAAGGTTACATTGTTACAGTTTTCATGTGCCAAACACAGCAATGCCAAAAAAGCATTTTATTTGAACCTCACAGCCTATTTTTGCAATGGGGAAACACTAAACGTAATGCGTAAATGCGTGTAACTAACGTAAATCAACAAGCATGCATAGGCCATGAAGTGTAGCCAAAATACTACATTAGTGGACCAGAGGGATTAAAATGGGATTTTTTCCAGAAAAATTCTTGCACAAAATAAATTCAAACACTTTCAAGGGCCTGTATCTATGTACGTTTATTTTCAAAAACTTTCCAGGGCCTTGACTTTTTTTTTCCAGATTCACAAACTTTCAAGGATTTCAAGGACCCATGGGAACCCTGTTTTAAGAGTGTGGTGCTTTAACTAAGTATTGCGTACATATGCAATGTTATGTTCTCAGTTTTTAATAATTTTGCAAAGTTATCACAAAAAGGCTTTTCATTATCATTATTTGGAGTTTGGGGTTTTGATTGATGTGGAGAAAAAAGTAAAAATACTTTTTGAATGCACTGCAAGACGGTCAATGTTTATGCCAGCTGATTTTTCAGCAGATTTTCAATCATAATCCTCATTTACATAGTTGATGGATAATCAGATCTCAGCAGGGGAGCCTTAACAGCCGCAATGACTCAACACCCTGCTGAGTTAATGGCCTTACTGACTAGAAATCAGCTTCCGTCTCGTTCAAAATTAACGTTCATTTGGTGGGACGATCATTTGGCCGTGGCAGTGACCAATGAGCTTCTGAAGAAGCAATATGCCATTGTCCTGCTTAAAACTCAGAGAGAAACCTCAAACGCTTTCCTCTCTCTGCCATCACAATCGCCATATTTTACAACCTCTAACAGAAGAGGGTGAGATTTCAACAAAAACACTAGACAACTCTCTGTCTGATAAAAATAGTTGTTTGGGGTCAGCTAGTGAGATATTTTATACATATCAACTCACACTAAAATCCCTAGTTAAACAGACCGTTGTGAAACATAAATGGCTAAAGTATATTTTGGGCTTAATGCACAGCAAAACTAGTCTCAGAAACTCTACTTATGCAGCAACACTCAACTGATGAATGCAGTGTGAACCCTGTTACATGTTATATGGGCATCAAAATGAATCAATGTAAAACATGATGTATGAGACAAGAGTCAGAGAGAGAGAGAGTGGAAAATTGGCAAAAAACTGAATTATGAATGTTTGTATTGTAAGTAGACTTCAGGAAACAAAGAAATGCTACATTTTACAGTATGGTCCAAACTATGAATTCATCTATCCATGGATCCTATTAATCTGTGTAAACAATTCAGTGGTCGACCGCCACCATAGCTCAGTCAGTGTCAGGTCTGCAACAGTGGCAGCACGCTGCACCCCTGTTGTCTTGAGCCGGCTGTCAGTCATTTGAATGAGAGTACAGGACAACAGGGACTATCAATCAGGCAGAGTGGAGGCCATGACATTATAAAGGCACGCTTAGCAGCTATTCATTTATTACACCAGCACGCCATAACATTCATGATGAATTGCTGCTGAGCCCTGTTAATGGGGTCTCTTTCACAGACGCACACAGCTGAAACAACAACGGACACTTTTAATATTAATTCACCAAAATATATATATATAAAAAAAACAGTCATTTACTCTACTAGAACGATCTAGACTTAACTGACATGATATGGTTCTTGCATGTTTGATCGCAACACATCATGTATGAATGTTAAAGTGATGAAAAAATGAGAATGGTATAGCAATTTTTTTGTATGTTCCTCACACAAAACTATTGCATGACTTCAGAAGATTTGCAATATAATGCACATAAAGCCCTGAATAATTCAGCTCCTCCACATTCATTGGCTTCCCAAAATTCTGTCTAGCTAATAATTCCTAATATATCAAAATTAAGCAGGCTGTGGATTCACTTCCTATGTAGCACCCAGATCTGCATCAGTCTTCCTGACGTTGTTCAGAAGGCAGACAGTTTCAATCCAGATTGTAACTAGGACCCATCCTTTGACCTAGCATACACTTTACACACTATCACATTCCTATAATTCAGATCTCTTAGGCTGCGTTAATTAGAGCAACCAAAACCAGAAACACTGAATGTACTTGTTACATCAAAAGAACAGCATCTAGCTTATGTTTGTTTGTCTGTGTCTCCCTTATCCCGAAGTTACTGTAGTCAGCAGGATTCGGCCTGAATCCAGACCAGATGGTGGACCTGTGTCCAGGAACGACCATAACATGGCACTTACAGCCAGCGAAGACCTCAATGCGATGAGCCCTCAGGACAGATGCTCAGCAAAGACTATAGCTGCATTGCCATTACTCTTAAACTGCACAAACAGAAATGATTAATTAAAAATACAAAAACTCCCACGTATGACAAAAAGGTTTTTACGCTTGCATGAGGTGGTACATGTCACATGGCATATGTAAAAAGTCATTATGATCACTCTTCAATGTACATAACCACCAAAAAACACTTAATACGTGGCCGTTCTGAAGTATTTCCCTGGCATTAATGCTTAGACTATTTACACTGCACACATCTACGGCACATTACGACTTCGGCACAGCCACCGGAGCTGATCACGGCCACTCTAATCAATGTTTATACCAGCCACTCCACGCGTTTCTGAAATGGCTCTCCACGCTGCTTCTGTAAAGTTACACGCACAGGCCTCTTTCGATGATGTTTTTTCACTTTCTGAATTTTAGTCAGTGTGTGGTGTCTATGTTTGGGCATAAAAAAAGATCTACAAAATTACAAATCTCAAAGTCCACTCCAAAGAGAGATATTTAGTTTTTAAAAAAACCCTTTTTCAAGAACTACAACAAATGGCTTGTTTGGACAACAGCGCTGTTTTCCGGGTGCTGTGATGTCACAAAGCTCATTAGAATATCATTAAAATAAATCCCGCCTACAAAAATTATAATGGATGGGAGGAGGGTAGGGATGAGGTGGGGGATTAGCCTAACTTTAGCAATGCAGCGTGGAGAGCCGCTTCTGGGACGCCATTTCTGCCAGGCTGGGGAGAAAGGTATTGTAATAATGTAAATTATGTAAAAAATAATGCGTTTTTCGACCAAGCATGAGAACATGTTCTAGTACACCCCAAAGTCTACATCAAGACTTTGTAGAAGAGCATAATAGGACCCCTTAAATTAAGCCAAAATACATCAAAATCTCGCCACAATCCATTGCCATGAGTTGTCTTGAGAGGAAAAAACGATGTTTTAGTCGCATAACATGGAATGAGGGAGACATACAAAATGTGCAGGGCAGGGGTGCTTCCAGGACCGGTCTGAAAATCACTGCCTTATGGGAACCAGCTATGGGGTCATGCCAGGACAAGCTGCGATTTATGCACAGTTTTATCAACAAGAATGTTCTCTGTCCTTAAGGCCAATGATAAGTCAGTCGTCTTACTACTGGCTAAACAGCAGCTCTACCTTCATGTTTTCCAACCTGCTGAACAGTAACTCTTTTCCACCTAACACGGACGTAATGTTTTTTTGATTAATAATCACACCAAGTTCATTCGCTTAGCTAGAGGAGAACTGGTCTCCTGATTGGAATGAGTTTCTCCTAAGATTTTTTTCTCCATTTCTGTCACTGGATGGAGTTTGTTGGCACCATCACCTTCTGGCTTTATCGGTTGAGGTCTGAAAGTCACTTAACTTTCAGAAAATGATCAATATGACCACACTGACACCAGTAGATGAGAACAAAACTTGAAGTGAATTAAGCTAGATGAAGGAACCTAAGAGCTGCTTACAGCTGAATTGCATCTCGCAACACTGACGTGGTTATTGAACTGAATTGAATTAACATTGAACTGACTCAAGCTAAAAAATTGCATTGCTGTCTCTTGTAAAACTGTCTATAGCTAAACTGAACTTGTTTCAAATTGATGAACTTCACCCTGTTGTTGATGGTCTGAACTAACACTGAACTGAACACTTGTTTAGTTGGGGTCTGAAAGACACTTAACTTTCAGTCATTTATCGATATGATGGCACTATCACTTGCAGATGAGAACAAAACTTGAACTAAACTGAATTTGGCTAAATGCACACTGTTATTGAACTGAACCAACACTAAACTGACTTTAGCTGAATAATAACACTTGCATTTTAAAGTCTATTGAGTTTCCAGTACTGATTCTGCTATTTTCCTCTTATTTCTGTGAAGCGGCTTTGACACAATCTGTACTGTATAAAGCGCTATAGAAATAAAGCTGTATTGACTTGCACAAACTGCATGGACCACCTATTTTATGGTGTTTTTTGTCCTTTTTTTGAGCATGACAGCACCTTGTCACTAAAGAGTCGGAAGAGCAGCATTCTTAAAATGTCTTTTTGTGTTTCAAAGCAGTAAAGGCCCATTCACAACTAGAATGATAACTATAACAATAATACGATAACGCTATGTTTATTATAAGCATGCAATCAGTTTTGTTGTCTATCCCTTTAAATGCTAAAGCTTTCTGTTGAAGGACTCTGATTGGCTGTCAATGTTTTTATCATTCTTTGGCTGGAAAAACATTGTAAAAGTGATTCCAATTATATAATTCCTCTGTGTTGTTATAGTTATAGTGTGAACATCCCTATTGTCATAGAACTAGAAATACTTTTAAAACTTCTTTCTTTTTTCTTTAAAACTTTTTTCCTCTGTGTGAATGGGCCTCAAGTCATAAAGGCTTGGAACAACACAAGAGCAAGTGTGGGGTCTGTACTTACGCAGTATTTTAACAATTTAAAGGATTAAAAATTCACACTAGGCAACTTTGAAGGAAGAAATCCTCACATAAACTAAGCTTTCAAATGTTTTCATGCAGAACAGCTTGGGATATGCGTGTGTTACCTGAAGGGCCATACTGGCCACTCTGGGGCCCATAAGAGGGGCCCAGTTGATAGGAGCCCACATTATGGTGTATAGGGCCAGTGGGACAGGAGTGTGGAGACATAGAAGGTCCAGGCTGCTGGCCTCCAAATTGGGGACCAGGTGCATTGCGCTGCATGTTAGGTGCAAAACCTAAAACAGCAAAAAAAATAAAATAAAAAAAAATGTACCCATTACTAGAAGGTAATGGTGTGGAGATAATGGTTATAAGTTATGTATGGTTCAGTACTGAAATTTATCTACTTCTAAATCTATCTATACCATCCAAAATGGAAATATGGTATTAGGATTAAAGCTGTACTCCAGCCCTTCTAGGCAACATAGTTTCATTCATGCTAAAGTCTTTTTTATTTGTTGTCAGACAGCATTTTTTTTAATTAACACAACCAAAAAATATCTTTTGCAATTTTCTTTACAAGTTATCACTCTGACTACATAACAAAAAAAATCTTTAAAGGCATATTCACAGCTTATTTTATTTCTGTAACTTGTTATATTTCCAAGTGAAACAGAATAATGAACAAATGTTGAAAGAGAACTGAATGGATCATTACAAGTTGGCATTCTTTACAAAACTGAAGTCAGACCTGAATGTAAGTTTGCAATAGACTGTGAAAGACTATTGACTACATGAAACACTGCCAGAACCAACGTTTTAGACCTGGACGTGAAGGCTGAAGGTTACAGTTATTTGTTATCACTGCTGTAATCTATTGGTTAACATTTAATGCACATTCAGTGTTTCAGATCAACCTACATTTACATTTTGATGAAAGATTCCACAGATTTTCTATAAAACAAGGTACAGTGATAAGATAAGACCAGAACTGTGTATTCAGAATGTAAATTAGGTCAGCTTTGATTTCATGTTGACTTTCTAGAGTAGGTAAACCTAATTGCAGAGCTTCCAAAATTGTAATCCGTTACAGATTCCAAATTACTTGATGAAAATTGTAGTCAGTAATGTAATTCATTTCATTACACATTTTAGGTAATATAATCAGACTGCTTTTTGATTACTTTTAGATTATTTTTGAGCTAACTTGTTTATCACGTTAATTTAAATAGGACAATCTTGTACCATATTGACATAAAAATATAAAACGTAAGAAAATATAATCCATTTGTTGTTTTTAACAACATGAAGTGCATTTAACATTACATTACATCAAGGTTTCCCAAACTGGTGTTTGTGAAGAAACTACAGGTAGCTTATGAGTTTAATGAAAAGCTAATAATTAATTAAATCATTAAAAAAAAGTTAACTTAAAATAAATCATAATGATGAATAATTTATTGCTATTGTGTGAATAATATGTGATCATGTAATCCATACAAAAGTAACTGTAGTCTGATTACGAGTATTTTAATGTAATTTAATCTAATTACAAGTATTTTTCACTCATGGAAAACGTTTCTGCAGCATCACAATGTTAGTGGTCATCCATGGACGAAGAAAGACTCCATAACATGTGTTAATATGTAACATATAATTGAGCTTAGTCATCTGAAATGAGTCAGGAAATGCTGGGAAACGCAGAAGAGCTGATGCGCATTACATCGAACAGATGGAAAATACAGCTGTCGGATGTTCACTAAAACTCTCCTTTTCCTGATAGCTGTGAATAGAGGCAGTGTGAGCCGTAATGTTACTGCGGGAAATCAGCTCACCTCTCTCCTGAGACATGGGCGACTGACTGTGAGTGGAATGGGAGCCCACGTCTGGAACGTTCCCTGGGGTCTGAGGGGCCATCTGTGTACCTGTGTGTGGGAAAAAATGTACATGTGTGCATAAACCCACAGTTTTTCACTGTACAAACATTATTTTCTTAATCAGTATTTTTGTTTACCAGTAAAATCTAAATATTGAGTTTTGAGGATTTATGTTTTTTTTTTATTTAAATATTTGTATTATTTAATTTTTAAATTTAATTATATACATTTAAATTAAAATTCTATTTTAATTATGTTAGATTTACTGTGAGTCTAAAACAAGAAAAAATGTAGAAATATTTTGCTAAACTTAACTCATGATATATTCTCTTACAAATAATCTTAACATCTTGTTTTAAGGATGTTTATATATTTTACTGGGAGGCATAACAAACATACTGATTAAGAAAAAGCTATTTTTGCAGCGCACACACACAAAACCACAAACGCAGATAATAGTCTCATACAGAGCTACTTTTCATGATAAATATCAGACAAATTAGCCTAGAGGGCAGAATATCTAACCACACGTCCCATGGGAGGTGTTTAAGGCTCATTGTTTCTCTCCCAAGAGCAACTCTGTGGGCTTGTATGTATAGAACTTGTATTTGTAAAACCAAAGATATTCATTCTCCAGTAATGGCACACAGATCACATGTCAGGGCCAGGCCTGTGTGCAGCTAATGGCCTTCGGTGCTCCCAGTAGGGATGAGGCAGTTTTGTGTGCAGCAGGGTAAACGGTCTCCCGTGGACCTTGTTAGTGACATTCAGAACGGAAAGGAAAAACAGCAGTTTCAGCGGCACAAAGCCCTCTGCTGCCCGGCTATCAAAAAAGCCCGGCTAACAATGCAGCGCACAGCAGGACAGTAATTGTGTCAGAGTGACTCCAAACTGCTAACAGACTTTCAAAACTATTTTAATGATGGAGTGACTTGTTTTAAAGTCAGCTTGAATCCTGCCGCTGACCCACTGCCGACTGGAGCTCAAACACCTCGCCCTCCGACTGCGCCACGGTGGTAGGAATTAAATGACACACGTGATGGCTCTAGCTAATGGGTATGTCAAAGTTAGCATAACAATAAGATCTTTTTCCCAAAATAGAGAATTTTAAAACTGAGAATCAAGAATATGTGCCTAGTTACAGAGAATTTCTGTCAGTATTCTGTCAGTATTCAGCAGACTTAACTGAAGAAATGTCAGCAAACATGCACAATGACTGATAGGCAGAAAATGTAGAAATTAAATAACTAGAAAATAATTAAAATAATAATTATTTATTTTAACTAATAAATGCAAAATGACTTGATCATACAGATTTAACAGAATCGTGGAATCCGGTCATAAAAATGGAATTTACTGCATAATGCGGAATGTCACAGAATTTGCCAAATTTTGGATGAATAAATCAAAAGTAGCCCAGGACACTTAAATCAAAATACGATATCAGAGTTTCCCCTAGGTTCACAGCTTTCGGGGGGTGGGGGGAGGGGGTGGATGGAGCAGAGGTGC
>NPDK01075542.1:0-11032 GCA_013461565.1 Labeo gonius
TTTAAGAAATCTCGTCTGCTCATCAAGTCTGCATTTATTTGATCCAAAGTACACAAAAACAATACAATTTTATTAAAATATATGTACTGTTAAAAGGAACGTTTTTCTATTTGAATATATTTTCAGATGTAATTTATCCAATGAGCATGCAATCCGCAAGGAAACATTGAGTAAAAAAGCGATGTCAGTATAAAATCCAAACAGGGGGTACTATTGGGTAACCTTTCATTATTAACACATTGTGTTATCTTATATGCATTGGAATAATTTAGTAACCCAAAAAGTTTACTCGCCTACATCACCAGGCAATAAAAGTCTTAGCATGTCTTGGTAAACTGTTTTATGATACAATTTTCTTGCTGAAGGTAATATATTGCATATCTTAGATTTGCATATTGCCTGCAAACTTGTCATACAGTGCAAATGGCAATGTGGTTACTGTGGTTTCTGCTCACAAGAATGGGACAGTTTTGCATTGCGGACCTAAACTGATCAGTTACATCTTCGTCAATTCCAGCCTGCATTGGCTTATCAAAAGAGGTCATTCATGTTCTAAACTTTAACTGTAATGTATTTTAGATGTGCAGTCATAATTTAATAAAAACCAGTCAGTCGTAATTTATAGTCATAAACCCTGCATGCAGTTTTTGAGATATTCAAAGCTAAAATTAATTGTCATTTGACTACACAGAATTATTTGTACTCTGCAGGGTGTATTTAAACTGGGTTGTAGCATAAGTGTGTAAATGTATTTATGCAAACATTAATGTTGATAACATGTCTGAGGGTTTTAAATGGGCTTTAAACACAATTTGCACTGGATGGTGAAGAAAAGGGTGTTTTGGTAGGAGGAAAGAATGTGTAAGTAGTAATGTGTAAGGATGGTGTTGTACATTGAGAGGTTGTAGTGCTGTGACAGGAAGTGAGGACTGTAGGGGTGGATTGCCTCTGTAACGAATGCAAAAAGGTCATTTGAAAGAGCGAGCGAGAGAGAGAGCCTTACAGTCACAGAAATACCACTGAACAAGGAATTCCCCCGCCTCCTCTGATCCAGCCAAAAAACCAAAGTGTGTGTGACTTGTCTGGGCAAGCATTTTTCTTTGTGTTCTGTCGTTGTCAAATTTTCTTGTATTAAGTTGTGTTATATCCACTTTCTAAGGCTATGTTATATAGTTTCACACTTATGAAGATGTTTTGATGAGATTAGGCACTAAACTTACAACTTTACTTTGTGCACTAACTTGTTTTTTATTACCGTATTCTGTACTCCCAATTCTCTATATGAGAATTGTAGTGCTGCATTACAAACTGATCCATCTCATGTGCTGTGTTTCATTGCAGGCTCTAATTTAAGAAGGAAAGGACAGCGCAAACAGGAAGAGGCTTGGACAAGAGCAGAAGAAAAAGACAGAGAAGGGGCGGGATGCAAGAGGGAAGCAGAGTGGAAGATATCGATAGGCTGGGACTCGCAGGAAATCAGGAGGATTAGAGACTCTCTCAGAGCAAGAAAAGATGAAGCCCATTAAAAAGCAAGAAAGGCGCTCGCCCCCATCCACTCGCGCCAAAGGAGTTAAGAGAAGGACAGCTGACAGTAGCCCACAGGAAGAGAAGAGAGAAGTCGAGGAAAAGCCCCAAGTTTCACCTACCTCTCCCAAGAGACATATCTCCTCAAATTCTGACTCATCACAGGAAGGGCCACTGAGAAGAAGCGGCTCTCCGGAAAAGGAGGGGCTCCTCAGAATAGCAGTGGATTTCGGGAAAGTGGAGGAATGCCCCGGGAGCTCCAAGTCTGGCGGAACACAGAGTGACAGCAACAGTAGCACGACCAGTGCAAGCAATAGCCCCAACCCTTCGTCTAGCCGCAAGACGGCCACTTTTAAGGCCCGCGTGCCCAAGAAGAAGTACACCTCGGAGCACTGTGCCGGAAACCATGGCAACGCCAGCACTCCCAGCACACCCCCACAGAGCAGCAGCAGCTCTTATAACGGAAGTGGTGTTAGCCAGGGCCCAGCTGCCTCTGCTGCACATATGGACCTACACGGTCAAAGCCAGATGGCTGAGGACAGCATCACCGGGTACGGACACAACAGTGTAACTGGGCCTGCAGGTAGAACTGCAGGTGAGTGCGGAGAGAGGGATGGGACGAGTGCATCCAGCCCACAGCGTTGCTCCTCAACCGACACAGCCAGCGAACACTCGGCCGACCTGGAAGTGACAGCTTCAAGACGCGATTCTCACTCCACCTCCCAAAAGCCACAAGCACATAGCACTTCAACGTCCTCACAGGAGAGCCTGTCATCTGGTTTAGCCGGAGTCCTCGCCAAAGGTCTCAAAAATCAGAGAGTTCTGGCCCGGCAGGGTCCTAGATTAGGGGAAGGATGGCCTCACGATCGGGGCCGGGAAATCTCGGTAGTGTTTCGCACTGGAGTTGTGCGGAGAGTTACCGAGGAGCATGGGATTGTGGAGGTGCAGCTAAATGGAGAAAAGACCATATGCAAGTACCCTTTCCAAGTGGCTACTGATTCTGTTGACCTTATTCTAGATGCTTCACCTCCTGGTGTGGCTCCGGTGGCTATAGGCACACGAGTATGCGTCCCCTTTGGAGGTGACGAGGGCAGCGGGGGTGGGCAACAGTGGTACAGAGAAGGTATAGTCACTCAAGTAGATCAACACCCAGCTGTGTCCTTCCCATACCGTGTTCAGCTACGGGAAGATCTATCTGATGAGAGAAAGGAGAGGAGAGGTGTAGAGGACGACGGAAGGGCTCAGGCCATTTGGGTCTCACGACAAAATCTCCGCCTCCTTGTTCCTCCTTGGGACCTAGAGCCGCCCCAGCCGGCAGAGCCAGGAATTGATGGTAGGAGGGTAAGAGAACGAGAGTGGGAGGAAAGAGAGGACATGGAAGTGGAGCAGGAGGTGGTCCGACTGACTAGGCCAGCGTTCGAAGTTCAGGGTTTGTTGCATCCTGTGACTGTACCTTTCACCTCACCCCATTCTTCGTCTTCTGCCGTCAACACTGCCATCACATCTGTGTTCAGCGTAGCCCCAAATAGAGACTGGGAACATCACAGAGAGAAGGATCAGGAAAGAGACTTGCATAGGCACTTAGAGAGAGAAAGGGAACGAGATCGAGAAAGGGAGAGGGAGAGGCAAAAACATCATCCTCTTCATTCGTCCACCCCAGATGGGGTGGACCTGGAAGTCAGCTGTCTTAGCCAGCTAAGGGATGGTGGCATAACCACCATGGGAGGCAAAGCTCTGGGACCTCCTTCTCAGCATCGGCCCATTCTTTCTAAACCAAACTACCTCAGCCCTCACCTTTCGGTGGTGAGAGGGCTCAGCACCCCGATTGCACCCCACCTGCCCCTTGCTCCACACCCAAATCACCCCCCTATGCTCCTGGGCTTGGATTCAGCCACAGGTGCGGCAGTCATCTCTTCCACGCCCCAGCTTCCTCCCTTGCCCCCAAACTCTTCTCGAGGCTCCCTGGACAAGACCCCCAGCTCCAACTCGCACGGCGCATCAGGGGGCGGCTCCGGATCCTCATCCTCTTCGTCACGTTCCCGCACACCCCTCACGGCCGCTCAACAGAAGTACAAGAAGGGCGACGTGGTGTGCACTCCTACAGGCATCCGTAAGAAGTTCAACGGCAAGCAGTGGCGTAGACTTTGCTCACGCGAAGGCTGCTCGAAGGAGTCGCAGAGGCGCGGATACTGCTCTCGGCATCTCTCCATGCGCACCAAAGAGATGGAAGCTGGAGGCGGGGTTGGCCGAGACAGGAGTGGTGCCAGTAGCACGGGCACTCTCACACCTGACCTTCGCTTAGGTGGACGCACCAGCAGCGAGTATGACTGGGACGACAATTCACGAGACAGCAGTGAAGCAAGCAGCCGTGGCGGGGACTCTCGACCACGTTTGGTGATGACTTCTCTTATACCACAAGAACTGCCGCGCGACATGTCGCGCTTTGACTTCGATGAGTGTGAGGCTGCAAATATGCTGGTCTCACTTGGCAGCTCACGCTCATGCACGCCCTCATTCTCACCTGTTTCCAATCAGTCGCCGTTCTCACCCGCGCCGTCCCCCTCGCCCACGCTATTTGGCTTCCGCCCAGCTAATTTCAGCCCTATCACAGCACCACTAACCCCTCGCCGCCCTCGCCACCTCAGCGGCACGAAAATCCCAGGCACTCCTGGCACAGAGCGTGAGCGCCACATCTCTGGCATCGTGCCCAGTTTTCAGACCAACCTGACGTTCACTGTACCCATGAGTCCTAGTAAACGCAAGCTGGATGCTCCGCCACCCCCACTGCCTAGCGCATCAGACTATGCGAAATCTGATCCCCAACTCAATGACCCCAGTCTCAGCCTAAACGCGGCAGCATTCAGGGTTTTATCCCCCCAAAGTCAGCCTACCACCCCCTCATCTCTCTCATTCCCTCGACAGAGGAGCGTCACAAGTCGACCCTCTTCCTCTGCCGCGTCCACTCCGCCCCCTATGCTGGTTTCTCCCACGCCACCCTCACCCCTTCCACAGGATCCCAGCTCACGTCGCATCGTTCCGCTACGCGATTCACCCGTTATTGTTCGTAACCCTGACGTGCCACTGGCAAAATTCAGCGATGGTCCCCTGAGTCGTAGAGCAAGCTCGCGCTCTAGGGAGCACAGCCAGCCCCCTCACCATGCCATGGGCCTCCAGGCCCCTGTGCCCATTAATGGCGCCGCCACCAACGGAGCTGTTCTCCTTCGCAACCCTGCTCCCACCTTAGTCCTAGTGACTTCCTCTCAGTCATTGACACCTGTGGCTCCTGGACATCCCGCCCATTCAAACTCTGCCGCTTTGAATGTGTCCACCTCTAATGCAACCACTGGACCTGCCCTTGCACTATCTGGCTCAGGAGGTAAAGAGCAAGAGAGGAAGTCAGGTGGGCCTGCAGATGCAGGTGGTGCTCTCCCACAGCCTGTGGCTTGCCATCCTTCGCCCACAGCTCTGTTGCCTCTCATCCTGCCAGCCGAGTCCCCTCACCCTGCACCTCGCAAAGACATCATCATGGGACGACCTGGCACTGGTAAGAGACCTGAAAGATGTTTAAAACCAATTAGAACATTAACGTTTGTAAATTATTGATTACTATAGCCACCACAGTTTACAGTATGTAAAATAATAAAAAAATGTGAATGTGCTAACTTTTTATTATTTGTACACTGCGATTTAAAATTTGATGGATAAAAATAGGTGAAAAGTAAATACACTGAAATGTATTTAAAATACATATTCATGTACTTAATAAAAATACTCTGTAATGGTACTTTTAGTTCACTAAACTGGTATACTCAAAGTCTTCTAAATTGAAACAACTAATTTTGTACATTATGCACTTTAATTGTGAGGAAGTAGTGCTGAAATCCAACAAAAGATGTAAGTACGTTTGATTGTGCTAAAGTGACTATTGCAAGTATACTTTAGGTACACTTTAAATATTTTGCATATGAAGACCAATTTTATTCAAAGATCATACAATCCTCATCAATAGTGACATTAAAACATATTTTAAGCTTAATATTAAGAAATGTGCATTGTGCACAAGTGGTACTCCAAATGAAGTTTAATTCTAATTTTTATATCAGTAAGTTTGAGCGATATGTCAGTAAATATGTTAATAGATTTAAACTATACTTAGTTTGAAATTAATATATTTGAAATATATTACTTTTTTTACTAGGGATGATATAATCAGTATGATTTTTTTAAATAGTTTTATTTATCAACTATTCATTACATGAAATATAATCCTAAAGAATCTTACACTTGTCTCTGTTTCACAGTAAATCTTAAAATGTCACAAACAATGTTTAGATTTCCCAGGGTAACAAAGTAAATTTCAGTGTTCTTTTTTTAATCATTAAACATGTAGTATACAATTTTTTCAGTGCCAAATTATCTAGGCACATCAATAAAAATAAAAAAAATATATATGTAATTTTTTATTTATTTATTTATTTATTTTGAATATGTTGTTTTGTAAGCTGGAGGACACTAACAGACACCTTCTATTTACTGCCAAACTGTAAAAATAAGGGGGGCTCAGAGTAACTTTGGTATGCTGGTCAGCAGCAGGTGTGTTTGGGTGTGTGCTCTAAAGAATGCATTTTGCTTTCAGGGTCAGTGTTTCTTTAGACAGTTGCAGCATGTCTGAAATGATACACGGGAACTTGCCCAGACATGCAGGGCTAGAGGGTGATTGGACCGCCCTCACTCTTATGAGTACTTAATCTGAGATACACAGTTCACTGGAACGACAGATGCATAGGACAGTTACACACTTTCTTTGTTTCACAAATCACAGATACACAAACACATATGTACATGAATGGCTTTCATTCAGGTTCAGTCTGACACAGAAAGGTGCTTTTTCACCAGTTCCTTCCTACTAGAATAGAGAGGCTGTAGGTTTTACCGAAAGAGTCGTGTGAACATATAATAGGTTTGTCTGTTTCTGCATTTAGTTTGGACCAACGTGGAGCCTCGCTCTGTGCCAGTGTTCGCGTGGCATTCATTGGTTCCTTTTCTGGAGACCAGCCAAACAAAAATGTCCATGCAGCCTGCAGATGGCCAAACACTTGTAAATCAGAGCAAAGGTAACAGTATTGAACACTATAATTTGACAATTTGAACAGAATATAGAGCATATTGAAGTGTTTGGCTTAAGTTGTGAAACTGAATGTACTCGCAGAACCTCGCTGTGGAGTTGCCCTTGTGACTGAGGGACCTAATGACCATCCAGCACCAGAGAGAGGTTCCCCGTCTTGCCCGCCTCCTGCTGCCGAAGACCCACCCGTGGAGAGAGAGGGAGGTGACAGCGAGACCGAGAGTGATGCTGATGACCTGTAAGTATCTATTTGCATCTCACCTCTTGACGATAACAACAATACAATATTTTTAATGTAGTTCTCTCTTTTTCAGTTTTTTTCCATCTCAAGACTCTGCTCCATCCACCAGCCCAGTGAAAAGGCGCACACAATCTCTCAGTGCACTCCCAAAGGAAGGTGACAAGAAGGTAAGTTTAAAATAGTGCCATACAAAAAGAAATTTTATCAGTTGCTTGGTTTCCTTTAAGTAGCAACGGACAGCCCCAGCCAGCATCTCACTTTTAGCGAGGGCAGAAAAATTACCCCGGAAACTTGTCACGGGTTTCAGGCTGTGATCATTAAACACTGCAATCATTCATTTCCCTTATTATCTTTTTTTAAAACTGCTATGAAAATGTACACTCATCATTTCTCCTCTTTCTCTGTCAAACCACAAAGAGGGAAAAGGACCACATCAGGCGGCCAATGAACGCATTTATGATTTTTAGTAAGCGGCACCGTGCGTTGGTTCACCAGCGGCATCCTAACCAGGACAACCGTACAGTCAGTAAAATACTGGGTGAGTGGTGGTACGCGCTGGGACCCAAAGAGAAGCAGAAGTACCATGATCTTGCCTTCCAGGTACAGTCATTCTTAAGAATTATGATGAAATACTACATAAGAGGAAGATGTAATGCCAGTATGTTGTCTTTCCTTTGAAATTACAACATAACGTGGAGTTAAAACATGGTTTGCATTTGAATTAGTGATAGACCGATATCAGTTTTACAGTGGTCAAAATACAGTATGTACTGTAGATGCAAATTTCTGGAAAGCAGGATGGTTGATGGTCCATTTAATGCCAATATGGACTACTATTCAAATAAAAAAACCAAAAAAAAACATTAACTGTTTATTTGGCTGTAATTTGAATGTAATTTATTCCTGTGTTGCAAAGCTGAATTTTAAGCATCATTACTTTCTTCAGAAATCGTTTTAATATGCTAATTCGGTGCTCAACGAACATTTCTTTGTATTATTATCAGTGTTAAAAACACTACTTAATATTTTTGTGTTAACAATGATTTTTATTCAGCATTTTTGATGTATAGAAAGTTCAAAAGAACAGCATTTGTTTTAAATAAAAATCTAATATTTGACATTTAATGCATAATGAATAAAATTGTGCTAAATATATTATTAAAAAAAAAAATCTAACCACAAACTTTTAAACAGTAGTATAGTGTAATCGAAATGAATGATTAATAATTTAATAATACTTTATAGTGATTACAAATTTCTTAAATTAAATGATCATAGATCAGAAAAATGTGCATTTACAATAAATACATCTAAAAATATTAGAAATCAGAATTTGTGCATGATCTAAGTGTTGTTATTGTTTATAAATCCTGTTACTGTATTAGTAATTTACAAGTTTCATTCTTGCCTTGCTCTTGTTCTCTTTTAGGTGAAGGAGGCTCATTTCCGGGCTCACCCTGATTGGAAATGGTGCAACAAGGACAGAAGGAAGTCCCTGTCTGAGGGCCGGGGAACTCCAGGGGCCAAAGAAGCTCGCGAGCGCAGCGTGTCTGAAAGCACAGGTCCGTGTGGGAGTTTGTTTATATGCGTGGGCGTTTGTTGGTCTTGTGAAACTGTGAGTGCATAGTAGTGTGAAACACAACTGATGTTGAATTAACCTCCTTTGTCTTTCCAGAGGCCCATTCCACATCTCAGGGGGCAGAACAGAAAGCAGCGGGGCCCAGCTGGACTTCACCTCGGTCTGACGCTCACGGAGTATCGCTTGGAGGACAACTTCAACGGCCTCGCGCTTTTTCCCAGAGCGCTGTGCATACTCTGGAGAGGAGGGAGAAGGAGAGAACACTGGACAACGTGGGACTGTTTCAACCCCGTCACCCTCTTCACCCTCGACGACCAAGTGAGGATGTGACCAGTGATGAAGAGCCTATGGTGATCTGTGAAGAGGGCGATGATGATGTCTTAGGTAAATCACGTGCATCATATACACCTTATTTTGCAACACAGAAGTAAGCTATTTTCTGTGAATGTGAGACTTTTGATTCATTAGCTGCTGTAGGTAGATATCTAGAGAAGTGCACTACAAACTAGTGTGTCTATGATACATTAAAGATTCCCGGGTTTAATATAACGTAAATGATGTATTTTATTAAAATAAGTAGTAAAAAGTCATTAAAGATTTATGTTATTTAAAAAATCCACATCGTTTTATACATATTTTGGACTATGGTGTGCGCCATTATTTCAATGATGTCAAATGGTTTTAATTCGTTGAACTGCTGGTGCTATGTGTTGCTATTTTTACCACAGCACAATTCAGAAAATAAAATACTGATACAATGACCACAGCTACTAAAAGAGCTTACAGGTGGCAGTTAGAACTGGGTATCATTTGAATTTTATCGATTCCAATTCCGCTTCTGCTTATCGATTCCGATTCTTAACGATTCCTAGTTTTGATTCCAATAACATAAAAAAGTCAAACATTTTTGTTTTGTATTTTAACAAAGCTTTCTGTTGCAGCTGAATTAACATGAGCGAAAATCAGCAGCCTACAGAACATCTAGGCCTAGGAGGAATTTTTGCATATGGATTTATCAAAAAATACCATAGCAAAAACAGCTAGACTAATATAAATTTCAAAGACTAAATTGTTAAAGACAAGTAAACAGTCAGTAATAGAATAGGTACAAGCAAATAAATTCGCAATAGCATAAATAAATACAACTGAACAAGTTGCAGGTACAGAAATTTAAATCAAAAGTTTAAAAACACTGCATAGTTTTCTTTTCAGAAATAAAATATAGATTAATCCTCATTAAAGATATTCAGTCAAGATCACTGAATGATTTTTTGCTCTTGGATTAACATTAATGACAGGCAGCATGTTTATTAGGCTGCTGTCTCTTTAACACTGAACGCATGCGGATCTAAAAATACTGTCACACATACATTTTATTTTTCTCATCTATTTACTTTCACTTTCGACAAAAAGTGGCTGTGTTTATGATGATATACTGACATATTTTTGTGCATATTGGGCGGTAAATGTGAAGGGGAATTCAGATCTGGCCCGGAATGATCTTTTCTGCAGTGCACCGGTTCCCTTTTTATTTTGGTAAATTGTTTGATTCAAAACTTCACATTAACTTCCAATCACATTAGAATGTGAACACAGGAACCATTAAGCAGAACCGAAAAGCACGTGTCTTATCAGATACCTGGTTCTTGGAAATTTAGGACCGGTTCTAAAATGATACCCAACCCTAGTGGCAATGAATATAAGCATAGGCTTCAACCAATAGCCGTATCATTGATTTTTCCCCACAAGGAGTCTAAACGCCCCCTGATATCGAGTGAAATCCACACTAAGAAACGCCTTCGGTGGCTGCGGCATCACAACAAGTGTCAGCATGTTTACATCCTGCCAGGATGGCATCTAACATTTCTTGTCTCTGCTGTTTGTAAGCACTTTCAGTAGCTGTGGTCTACTAAAAACCTCAAAGGCATCAAGGCTAGTGGAGATCAGTATTTTATTTTCTGAGCTGTGTATTCAGAGATGTGTTGCAGTAAAAATGGCAACGGGTAGTGCCGGTAGCTCACATCATCAAAATAATAGCGCTCCCCATAGTCTAAAATCTGTACAAAACAATGTGGATTTTTTAAATAATGTAAATATTTCATGGGTTTTCTACAACATATTTTAGTAAAAGACATAATTAATGTTATATTAAGCCATACAAGTCTTAATACCCAGGGTTCCCATAAAATAATATAAGAAATACAAGTTTACAATATTAGTTAGCTGTTTTGTACAACTACAAATAACTGGAAGTGAATGACACGGACAGTCTTGTACATTCAGGTTACAAATTGCCATCATTGTGGCATATTTTGCATATACATATTTTTTATTATAAAGTATAGCCAAGAAAAAAACTCACTTTTGCTATGAAATCTGCTTTATTTTTTCCAGAATTCCATTCCATTCTGTATTTAATGGTTTAATTGCATTTTAATATATATAGATTTTTTTTAATTGATAATGTGAAAATGTGACACATTGAGAAATGACAGTAGACATGACATAAGTTACAGAAAAATGAACAAACAATAACCACAACAACAGTAACAGCAACAAAAAA
>NPDK01075736.1:5189-16250 GCA_013461565.1 Labeo gonius
TCATAAAATTATTAAAATGTTGTTTGAATAAAAGAAGTGTGTGTCATCCATACTGATTTAACAAAATACGGTGAAAATCATAATTTAGGTCATGTTTGTGTGTTTTACTGTAGTAGTGAATTAAATTACCATCCCTGCCTGTAATTTGAGGTATTTCAAAATAAACTTAGACACTGTGTTTCAATATTTCATTTACTATGTCCAACTCACAGCAAATCCTGAGGCACTCGCGGGATAACGCCACGAAGGTGATCTTCCTCATCACTGACGGTTACTCAAACGGCGGAGACCCGCGGCCGGTGGCGGCAGCTCTGAGAGAAAGAGGCGTGGAGATTTTCACGCTGGGGATCTGGCAGGGAAACATCCGCGAACTACACGACATGGCCTCGCACCCCAAGGATCAGCACTGCTACTTAGTGCACAACTTCGCTGAGTTTGAAGCGCTGGCTCGACGCGCCCTTCACGAAGGTGAGAATTCAGAATATGAGCTTTTCATCCTTAAAGCTGTTAAGATTAGGCCATCTGTCTTTGTTAAAATAACTCTGGGTTATGGTTTACATTGTTTACATTTCTTTCTTAATTCATAAAGTCCCAGTTTTGTTCATAATTAATACTGAGCAGTCGTTCACATTTTTCTTTCCGTGGGAGTGGGCGCGGCCATTTTGTGTTTGGTTTCTGGTCTCACCTGTCCGGTTATTTTTAGCTGTACAAAACAACTCGTTTTGCTGCTTGATATTGCAAACTGGTGTGTCTTACCATGTTATTTTAATGTATTTTCTTAACTATGAGCACACTAGTTTGTAGTACAAATAATATTACCGTTTCCTGCAGGTTGTTATTCTTCTCCCTATTTCTCACGATTTGGTCAGTTACCCGGATGCGCGGCCATACTGGCAGTAGTCGGATGTAAACAACAGTATAGATTGCACGGTTAATGTACTACTGAATACTTCTTACTGCTAATTTATGCTGTCTAAACCATGGAAAAAAACGTGTGGAAGCTGCTAAATCATAAAGAAGGACTTAGTAAGCAGGTAAGCGATATTTTGACAAACTAAAGTTAATAGGTGATAAAGATACGTATTAAGATATTAGCCTAGTATTTCACCTAACTGACCGGAAATGATGAGAACAAACTCAAATTTTGTCAATATTCTTGCCCTGGAAATCCTGGTTCAGTTTGACCAACCACAAATGCCTTCTGTTCCTTAGTTTTTTGCACTCTTTTCCTTAATTTTGTCTATAGGACTCCAAATGTTTTTCCCGGTCCAAACAATTAGTACAGCCCAAAACATGATAATAATTGACCATTTTCAGCACCAGTAATTAGTAAAATATGCAAGTTTCATTTGGTTCAGTAGGATTGTTTACATTCAGTGCTGCCAGTATGGCCGATTGATGACGCGTTGTGAATACACGCGTATTTGCATATTTGCGTATTTGTTCGTATTTGCATATTTATGAGGCAGATAATACTGATTGGACAACTGTAGCACATGACCAGCACGCAACACGGATGCAATGGAAACTCAGCGTATGTAATGTATGTGAGTCTGTGGAAATGTCGCTAATCCATTTGTTGTATTTTGTTTAAAATATTCTAAAGAAAGAAAAAATGAATGAAGGAACGAATGAATGAATGGCGTTTGCTTTCACTGTTCGACATTTTAACAGTTTCTCTCAGGCATGTACACTAAACATAGCGTCAAAGTTTCTACGACTATATGAAACGTATGAATATTTAATGAGGTTATTAAAAGATTATTACAGATTTTCTGTTGCTATACAACTCACAGGAACATTTTAGCACTGCTTGGCTTCACACTGTATTACTTTGGCACATCTGTTAAAAGTAATGCCAAAATCCCTGCCAAAAGTTAAGGTAAAGTAAAATATTACGTAAACAATGGTTGCGTGAGTTTAAAAAGGTGTTAAGCAAAGGTTAATTTTGAGAGGCTAAAATGTCTATAAAGTATTATATAGTCATAGAAATCTCTTGTCTTTCTTTATATAAATCCAAGCTTTACTAAAGATGTACTGTGGTAACCATAGTTTCCATAGTTAACAGCATAGCAAACTTTATTTTGATGTCAGTGGTGACTAATACCAAGCTCTTTTACTGTAATGATCGTAGCTGCTGTGATATTTTAACAGAAACTATAGTTACCATGGTGAATGTTTGTAAAGGGAAATCAAAGGCCTATCCAGCTCATTTTTCCCGAGCCTGACAAATATGAGCCCCTGTTAATCCTAGTGTAAAAGAAAACTGGTACAAAAATAATTCAGTGTTATTATTTCCTTTGGCTGTCTGGCTATAGCAGATTCTTCTTATCAGAGCTCTGAACTCAATCAGCCAAATGAACTCAAAAGACCTCTTTCTTCAAAATGACATCACCCACCTACACTAAAACCCAGAGAGATATAAAGAAGCCCTCTGGATTGCAACAGATCAGTCATTGGCTGACTAAAGCTGTGGCATTGTTTGTTCTCACCTCACGTTGTGATAGCATGTCTGTCATATCCTTTGTCTAAGATAGTGCAGACTCCTTCAGCTTGCGTAGCCTGTCTGTGTATGCCAACATCTGGAGCAATCCATTTGTTTGTATTTAGGGAGACAAAATGGTCCTGCCAAAGTGAAGGTTTTTATAGTTAGTTATGCAGAAGACGCCAGTACCGAAACACACATGCTCACTTTTCCAGAGCCACTTGGAGTTCAGTTAGACAGGTAGGAATAGATGAATTATGAGGCCAAAAATGAATTTCTTTCACATCAGAGAAAAGTGCAAAGTCTGATATTCATTGCCATTTTCTTTTCCAGATCTTCCAACTGGAAGTTATATTCAGGAGGATCTGGCCCAGTGTTCGTCATTGTGCGAAGAGGGAAAGGACTGTTGTGACATCATGGCCAGCTGTAAATGCGGCACACACACAGGACAGTACGATTGTGTGTGTGAGAAAGGATACTACGGAAAAGGACTTAAACATGAGTGCACGGGTAAGTGTTGTGGCCTGAATGCAAAGTTTGGATTTTCAGCTCAAAAGCTTTGAAGAAATGGATGGAGTTCCTAGAGACAAGTCCAATTTATTACTCGATAAATTTGCTCAGGGATGTTTAAGGCTGAAATGAGAATTTGAATGCCAATTCCTCTCCTGAAATGAAGTAAAAGAAACACTTCCACCAAATATCCATAGTGACAGAGAAAACAGCATACAAATAGATGGGACACTGAAGCGTGATGCCAAAGTGGTGCTTTAACTCTCATTTTGCTTTCATAACAAACCCATAAACATGATTTAAAACATTCACAATCATCTCTTGTGCACTGCAAAATGCCACATAATATGCTTTGTCAATACTTTTTTGCAGTTTGCTTAACTTCGTCTTAATCTGACAACCATGCTTTTTATCCACCTCATAAAACAGCTTGAAGAAAGAGCAATGCTTCATTTAAATTAAGATCTATTTTTGTTTACGTTCCTGAATTACAGTCCTATTAAAGCTATCTTTCATGCCGTGGTAAAAATGAGCTCATATTGAGACAGTTCTAAAATAATCAGACTGACTAATTAAACTGAGGAATGAGGTGGTAGGAAAGTGTGAACATGGGGTGAACTGCAGAGTTCAAGTGATGGAGAGCTAACCTCTGACAGATGTTATTATTGCTTACTTGCTTTCACACTTTGTCGCTTTGTAGCAGTATTTCTTGCTTTTTCTCAGCGGAGACACTCAATCCTCATGAGAAGTCATGTATAAATGCCTGAAAGTCTATTATAAATCTTATTTTTAAGTATTTATATTAAACAGACATAACACAGGAAATGAATCTGGTCTTTTGAGAAATAGATTTGGAAAAGTGAGAACTTTTACTTACAAATGTCTTTACTAAAAGTGTTCCTATTCTAAATGATTAGTTTTTTTCATCTGACCACAAACTAGACAATGTTGCAATGTTAATAATACATGAAATAAATAAATAAATAGTCTGCCTGACTGCCAAATCTGAGACACTGAGGAACTGGGGCCAGATTCAAGAAACATTCTTAAAAAAGAAAAAAAGATGTTCTTAAGACAAAACTTAAGATGAGTTCAAATTCTTAAAAAAGTAAAAAGATCTTCTTAAAAATCAAAGTTAGGTGTTTTCTGACTGTAAATCCCCAAATGTAAGATGATTTATAAAATCGTTGTTTGTAATTAAGCATAAGAACAATCATTTTAAATGTAAGGATATTATTAAAGCATCATTTTCAGCAATGCTCAGCACATTTGAGAGCACTAATACACAGAACATGTTCACTCTAAAGAGAGGACAAAAAGATGAAACGAAAATAAATCAGTCACAATGGAAATATGCTTATTATGATTATTAAAGTAATCATCAGGAAGCACAAAAACACGTCCTTTGAAATATTTTTCTTTGAGCTGATCATTAAATCTTTCACACAATCAGATAACGCCAAAGTCAAAGTTATTTTTTTCAAAAGAAAAGAAAAAGATGTTTTTAAGAAAATATTTGAGAACTTCTTAAGAATCATTAGCACCGAGCACCGGTGGTGTGAGGACCCTATTGGAATTGCTCAGTCTCTTCTTCTTCTCCAAAATCACATTTTTGAGGGCCTGAACATGCTCAAACTCATGAAACTTTGCACACACGCCAAAAGTGATGAAAATTTACATCTGATATGGGTTTCAGAAGTGGGTGTGGCCAAATGGCTTGATAGTGCCACCTATAATATTTCAACTAAGTGCCCCTTGAGCTGTGTTTCACATACATGTATGAAACTCAGTGGACACATGTAACACACCAATACTTGCAAAAAAGTCTATTTTGAATTTTCTCTGCAAGTTTTGTGCCGTTTTTGCCATTTTCAGGTGTTGTATTTAAACCGAGAGATTTAAACAGATCAACACCAAATGTGGTTAGTGCAATCTAAAGCCCTTTGTGATGTTAAATTGCGAAGATCTTGAGTTTTTGTTGAAGGGTGTGTTTGTGGCAGCTTGACAAACTTCAGTGTTTCGCCATGAAACAGTAAGTTGTTATAACTCAGGCATAAGTTTGTGTCTGATCTGCCACAAACTTCACATCTTTGATGAGTGCTGTCCTGAACTCATACCTGTACCCATATTCAGTTATAGTCATAACATCACCTGCTGGTAACAGGAAGTGCCATGATTTACGCTGTAACAAACTCCTACAGATTTAATGACATCAACATTCTATTTGGTCAGTCTAATCTAAAGGCCTTTGCAATTTTAAATTGCAAAGATCTTTAGTTTTCATTGAAGGGCCTGTCCATGGCAGCCTGACAAAGTTTGATGTTTCGCCATGGGTATAGATGTTGTTGTAACTCAGACATACAATGTCCGTGTGATAAGCATCCTGGCTTGACCACATTTAAAGGCCAATATCCCATAATAATCATAGCGCCATCTGCTGGCAACAGGAAATGACTTGTTTTACACTAACTTGAACATGCAATGTCCAATCTTCACATTTGGTAAGAGTCCTGGCCTGAAGACATTCAGTTTTAATCATAGCGCCACCTGTTGGCAATAGGATATGTCATGTTTTACACTAACTCAAACATATCATGTTCAATATATACCAAACTTCATATGTTTGATAAAAGTCCTGACCTGAAGACATCTACATGCCAATAATCAGTTATAGTCATAGCACCACCAGCTGGCAGCAGGATGTTTGGCACATATAAATGACTTTAATTTACCACTTTAAATGCATATTGCCCACCATTTGTGCTTTTCTGAAGCTGCCGGGTGGTGGTGAGCCCAGTTGTGAGGGCCCTTTCAACACTGTTTGCAGCTTTAATTAAATAATTGTGACCCTCGACCACAAAACAGGTTGCAGCGATTGTAGGTAGTTGGCATATTTGACAGGTCATTGTCTGATTTGGAGCATTTTATAGTTTGAAAGGGAAGAAGAGTTTGCAGAAGAGACTGAGCAGATTTTGTCGTTCTCTCTTTTATTGTTTCACCATTGTTCTGTTTATTTTGGATGTGATAACGAAGGGCATGAACTCAATTGTGAATCGCAATCAGATGTTGTCAGGGTGATAGCATTCCTCAAAATGAATTTCTGTCTGACTGATAATTAGCAGCAGAATGCTATAATTAATGACAGAATACAAAGTCACAGCAGGCCAGAGGGGGTTGGCTCAATCTATGGAAGCCATCGGGAAAACAAAATGAAGGCCAGGGTTTCTTGTGTCTGATCTGGGAGTGTTTTAATAATGACTGCAATAAATCAAGGACAAAAAACTGACCTTGATAAGGTCATGCTTTTCAGTTACAGATAATAGCAGTATTTTTCCAGACATGTTGTTTAGCTTCTGTGTGCAGGAAAGTTACAGCCTGGATCAAGTTTGTTCCCACAGGTCAAGTTTTAATCTTTTGTTGATCTGTAGGGAATTTTAAAAAGAAAGTTGCCCTAAGTGTCATTGGAATTTACTGGAAAGCCTGCAATGTGCATTGTCCTGATGTCTAAACGGTGCTTAATAACAAGACTAAAAGCCATTTCATCTGACCTCCTTCCATTATTTCTTGAAAGTAAAACATAGGTGACGTAGATGAAAGATGAATGACACCCATTTGCGAAGATCTGTGTCGGGGTTTGTTTGACTTTAGCATTCCAGTGGTGCTATAATGACCTGACATTTTATCCAGTGTCACATTCTGGGTTAACCTAGCCAGTGTAATACATCACCATAGATGCAGACACTGTAATACATCTCAGCTGGTGTGTGACAGGGACCGGTTGTCAGATGTCAGAGGTCAAGGATAGTTGAGGAAGAGACACTGTTTTATTTCCTCAGATCGGGGCTCGTAAATATTTACCTTCAGCGGAACGCCTCAGATTCCACATGTGAGCCTCTAGACAAACATAAATCTATCCATAAAAAAACTTACAGAAAAGAGGAAAATAGAAAGAATCTGGGAAATGTTGGCTAGGTACTGAGTGAGGAAATGTTGCAATCGTGTTTTTTGTGTTTGACCTCCTTCTGCTCCCTCTGTGTCTGTCTCTTTCCCCCTCCTTTTCACCCCCCTACAACCCTGTGACCAATAACACCCCCCATATGGTCTCTAGAGTCGATAAAAATGTACTCTCGCTACAGTTAGTTCCTGTAAAGCAGAATGTGTTGTTTTGTCTATGCGTATATATGCATATAATTGTGCACACTCTTGTGCACATGTGTCTTGCTCGCAGTAACATGCATTTGGTTTGAAACCAAGAGACACGTCGGTAGAAATGATATATTAGATGGGAAGACTGGAGGGCTGCAGTAAGAGTGAAGACATTCATCAGACATGGTGACAGGCAGACTTCCAGTAAACAACTCTACAGTCTAATACCTCTCCAAGTCTGAAACTGAATATGTCTCCAACTCTTGATTCTAGTATTTCCCAAGCACAATCCTTCCAGTTCTACAGCTGTAGACATGTTTGTGTTTAGTATTTTGCTGCATCACTTTATGTAATTTCATAGGACTGTAATCAAATTATCAATTTAATTTCACTCATCACTGTGGCTTTCTACGCTTTTAGAGGTCTTTTATACTCAAGAAGGCTGCTTTTTAGCAAAATACAAAAAAGTTAATTTTTTTCATATAATATTACAATGTAATTTATTCTTATGATCGCAAAAAAAATGTAACAACCATTACTTCAGTCTAGCGATGGGCGATATCTTATAGTTTGCAATATACCAGTAAAAATTTTCCCCACGATATGACTTCCCACGATAATGATAATAAAGTCTACAGTAGCACATGTGCCTGTTTACAAATCTGTTGTCCAACAAAGATATCATGACATGCTTCTTCTCTAAAGTAACTTCATAACATAGTCGAGTGTTTGAAATAACCTTGTGCGATCAGACGTGGCTTTATATCACAGAATGAGGCAGAAATCATACTGTTCTATAGTATTATAAAAGCTATGTTGATTAGCATTGCATTATAAATATACTTTATCCTCATAAAAATACCCAAGATTGCTTGAAGAACACAGACAAATCATATATTGTAGCAGTCGTATGTTTATTGTCAAGTTTCCTCAGTTAAAATTTCTCTATCTGTGTTTTATTCAGCTACGGTGGTAACTGGATTAGAGATGTCTGGACCCTCATCAGTACTATTACTTCTGCTATAAAAACATAGGTGGAACTTCTGCGCAAGGGCGCCCTCCGGCTTCCAGTGAATTAAACAGTCATTACATTGTATGTGTGTACTCAGTTGTGCTCTATTTTGGGTAAAAATAGGAAATATATTACTTTTCTCTAAAGAAACAGGACTCCCTGAATTATTGTCACTGATATCGTTATCGCAATAATACCAAAAATTATCAAGATAAATTTTTAAGCCCATATCGCCTGTCTCTGCTTCAGTCTTTAGTAGTGCTGTGCGGTTTGACCAAAAATCTGTATCGTGTTTTTTAGGATTCTAGCGGTTTGACGGGTTTTCATGTTTTTTCGCTGTCTGTAAATCAGAATCCATGAAACAGTTGCAGAACCACTGCATTTTAACACGCTACATATAGTATGTGCAGTTTTTGATGTAAATTAGATTGCATAATTTCAACATTGTAAGCAAAAACAGAATTTTCTGACCTTAGCTTTGTGATATTATGCTATATAAAACATTTGAACAAAACAAAAACAGCAGGCGAGCTGAATGAGAATGCAGATTCACTGCTCTGACAGCAGGTGGCGCTTATGGAACAGCAGCAATGCTCGGTTACTGCTGTAAACAAAGCAGCAATATGTATTATACTGAGGTAAGATGAAAAGAATATACCATCTAAACTTTTCTGAAAACAGTCAGTTCCCCTCAAAGATACATGTATATCAACCCCTCACCCTCAGTTCAGTATTTAGATTTTTTTCCTATATTTCATGCATCATGGACAGTGAGCTTGATCATCTGTGTGCTACAGCGTTGTCTCCACTTTGCGCTCGTCTTTGCGCTCTGGCTTCTGTTAAAAGCCATTTACAGTTGGTGTATTTGCCCAGTTAAAGAATTTCCTGGGTGTTATTGATACTTTAAAAGCTCTCCAACAATTAGTCAGAAGTGTATACAGTTAACAGGGATCTTCTCTCAATTAACAGCATTGTGTATGTTGTTTAGACACTTTTGTAGGGTTTTAAAAAATTCTAACTGTTTGAACTGGTATATGACCCAGCTCTAGTCTTCAGTATCACCTGATTCAGCTCATCCCAAACATTTTAATGGTAGTGTGTAATGTATATGTTGCACAGATATGCAGTGCTTATGTGGAGAATGTGGGTTGAAGTCTTGTCTGTTTAGTTTACTTATACTGTTCATCCTTTCTTCTATTACTACTACTACTTCTTTTTTGATCTTTTTTGTATCTCCTCCTTTTTTCCATTAGTATCTCCATTAGTATCTCTGATCTCTTCCATACTACACACACATCAGACACTAGGTGAATATCCCATTTCACAATTTCAGGGAGAAGGGTTCAGAGCTCTCTCAGGCCTCATCATTTTCTTCCGCTTATTCCTCATTTTTCATACCACTTTACTCTTTCACTATCCAAACCTCCATGCCACATGGCCATATCCCTTCTTTTGTCTTATTTTTTTTCCATTTTTCCTTCACAATGAAACTGCTGGTTTCCTACCTGTCTTAATATCCGAGAGCCAGCAATGAAGTCAGAAGAGGTGTTGTAATGCATGTTTGGCTTCAGGGACATGTTATTTCTGCTGCAGTGCAGAGCCAACCTGGGCTTCAGCAAACAATCTGGAAAAAAGGTTTTAGTGTAGTTTTATCACTCCAAGTACTCTATGTTCTATGAAGTGTGAAACTAATGACTTTGTCTTAAACCCCAACTGCTCTTGAGTGTTCCTCTGTTTTATATAGAGTATGTTATATTAATTACATTAGACTTTTCAGGTGTTTTCATTTCATTTTGATTTTTCATAGTTTGAAATGAAATGTTTTGTGTATGAAGTCATCCTGTTTAATCTTAGCTGGACAGGATTTTTTCATCAGGCTTTTCTAGGCCGCTGATTTCATGCTAGGCCTGTACTGTTGAGATCACGGAATTATCTGGTTATTTCATGTATTTCATGTACAGCCAATCCTGTTTTCATATTTCACATTTCAGCCAATCCAAGTTTTTCATATTTAGAGCACAAGTTGCCTGTCAAGTTTTTTAGGGGTTCAAGTGCGTAGCTTCAGTCGCAGGCTCAAGTTTCTTATAAAATTCTTGGGTATTTTGGCATTTTTAAAAACCTGCTTTTGCAAACTAGTCCTAGGTTTTTTGCCCAATTGGAACCAAACCATTGCAGGAAGATTCTCTAGAGAGTAAATATCAATAATTATCAGAAAAGTTTAACTTTTGACTTACTGTCAGAAAGGGACGCTAAAACATTCTAAAGAGGCAGGGCCACTTTTAGTTAAATGCCTATAACGGAATGACATATCTTCACTAAACTCAAAACACATACGTAAGAGCTCAATCTGAGGTCACAGAAGCAAAATCACAGAGCTTGGCCACTTGTTGGCGCTACAAGAGGAAAAAACAAAAAATGGCTATAACTTTGCAACCGTTTTGTCCTATCAACATGAAAATCACTGTGTTTGATCTTGGTCCAAAGTCTATAAGGACATTTGCATTTCTCAAAAAAACATGGCCGCCATTGACTAATGAAGTTTGAGCACCTATTAGACAAGGTTAATTTTTGACCTACAGCCCCAAAGGTCTGTGAGAAATTTGGAATGAGAAAGAAATAGTTTTCCACGGTTGTAAACGTGGTTTTTCATGCATACACGCAATATTCGTATCATATGATGGAACTCCTCATTCTGGACAACTTTGCTTCTAGAACCATTGCCGTCAATCAAATTGTTTGTTAAATGATTGAGAAGATGTAAAAAAAATCTACTTTTGCGAACTAGTCCTAGGTTATTCGTTTGAAAACATACAATTCTCTGGACTCTCTACACTGTAAAAAACAATTTTTTAAGTCAACATAAAATAATTTGTAACCTGGCTGCCTTAAAATTTTAAGTTCAGTCAAC
>NPDK01075874.1:807-12399 GCA_013461565.1 Labeo gonius
AGCTACGGCCGGAGCGAGACTGCCGAGACCTCCTGCCTCTGTGTGTGAACTCAGAGATGTCTCCCCATAGCACCCTTAAATTACCGCCAAGTCCCACGCATTTACAGGACACAACCCTGTAAAGAAAAAATACATAATTTACCATGTCTTCTGCTTTTATATATAGCAATATATATATAAGTCTGTGACGGCAGTGTAGAGAAATAAAAAAAGAATGCTGACTGCTACAAGTTGAGCATGGTCTCCCGCCATTTTCTCAAGGATGTGAACGTTTAACGAGAGCACGGGACTCGCCGCTGTCTGCGTTCCAACCTAAGGCCGCAGCACAACGGGCCTTTTCAGCGTGTCGCCTACGCTCGGATGAAACCGCACTCTGACATGCTCTGAGCAGGCCCCCGGTTTCAGGCCCCCAGGGGAGCGGCCAGCAGAGGACTGGGTATTGCAAAAGCAAACAAAGTTCCAGATGAGGCACTCAGGCAGGATGTCAACCCGGGTCTAAAGAAATTCCATCCCGCTGCTACACGCAACCCAAGAAAATAATTCACAACCAGTCCCAAAGACAATAGATTTCTGCAGGATATCTCCCAACATAGAATGAATAAAAGGTTGTGCATGGCTTCAGCAATACAAAGTTTATTTAAAGGTGCATTCAGTAGTTTTCAGCTTACGTTAACATCACTGTTATTCGTAAACGCTATGTACAGACACTGCACTGCCTTCTATCGTCTCTGAGTTTTACATTAATTACTCTGACACGAGTTTTAGAGAGCGGCCTAAACAATAATTAAGGGTACACAGACACTACAGTTGAATAGGTTAAAAAAAATGCAACTAATAGATATAACCATACTTTTCAGGGGTGAGTAGTGACAGTATTATGACAGTTTTGTACAACATATTTAGTGAAATATTGTATAGATATTGTATAAATATAATATGTGCCAACAAAACTTAAGAAACAGCACCGAAGACTGACGGACCAATTTTTGAACAAAGTCGTTATTTGTATTTTTTTGTGCACAAAAAGTATTTTCGTAGCTTCATTTTCAAATTAAGGTTGAACCACTAATATCACATGGACTATTTTAACAATGTCCTTACTACCTTTCTGGACCTCGAATATGGAAGTTGTGTTGCTGTCTATGCAGTGTCAGAAAACTCAGAAAGCGAGGGACAGAAATAAATGACAAAATTGTAATTTTTTTGGCGAACTATGCCTTTAATGTGTGTGTACACATCAAACAAATGGCTTTTCTCAAAAACAATTTATGACTTAATGTGTAAAACTTTTTCCTACTGAATGTATCCTTCAAAATGAACTGTTATTAAATTAAACATACTGAATTTATCACCAACACTAAATAATCTCATTCTTGAGAGCTTTCCGGTGGAGATACATCCCAATCCAGGAGGATTTTGAGATTTGAGTTTCAGCACCGCAGGAATGTTACATGCTTTTCCTGAAGCGAAATCCTTGGCGTAGCATGTAAGAGAGAAGTCCTATTTAACATAACACAACACAGAAACCCAGAAAACATAGTAAAGGACAGGTGAATGACTCATTTATCTCATTTGACTATGACCAAGATCATTTGTATCAGAAAATAAAAAGCGCTGCCTTGAGGTTTAAAGCGATAGCAGCACGTCAGTCATTTACTTTGTCTCGGATAAGTGAATTTATTCTCCATTTAAAGAGACACGATTCATCACCTGTGTAGGACTAGACCTACGCTGACAATGAATTACATAACAACTGACTATCAAAGACTGATGCTGCTTCTTTAGCACATAACTTGCCTGAGGGATTTTGTTTTGTCTAATATTTAAGAGCACAAATCCCACTCTCAGATGTTCCGTTTCTTAAGGGCTCTATTTTTCTCACTAAACGTTCCCATTTTCTTGTTCTTCAAAGTCTCTAGTAGCTGACAATAGAGCACAGTACAAAACATGTCTTATTACCCATAGAACAATGGGCCCCATTTTTCATTCTAAATTTTCACAGCATTCCTTTCTTTTCCTTCATGCCTGACATGGAGTGCCCTACTGCCAACAACCACCTGCAGGAAAGAAAATTCCAGCAGCGGGTATGCGAACGCATCCAGACCGTTTTCCTGCATGCACACACATGCTCGCATACGCATACACACACACGCATACACACACACACACACAAAGGCCCGGTGCTTTCCTGCGGTTCTGCAGCCGAGCTGGGATGAAGCAAGCTTGAGGAAAACAGTGCTCACACTGTTCATTCCTAAATCCCTCTACAGGGCAGCCGTGTCTGCTCCCATCCCATTAAGCCGGCCTTTAGGGAGCTGCGCTCACATCAAATTCACAACATCCTGCACACTGACTCTCTGCTCATGCTGCCAGACTTCCAAATGGCACGTCATAAGCAAGTCTGTTTGATTATCTGCTTTCCTCGGCAAACAAGATCCGCACAGAGAATGAAAATGAATTTCGGGTTATGAAACAGAGATGCAAGGAGCTTGAAGAAAGACGGCAAATCCTTATCTCTGCAGTCTCTGCTTTGTGCCGTTATGTGCCGGCTCATCCGCGACATGCACAGAGAAAATCCAAGAGAAAACAAAATAATCCGCAGATATGACTCATTTGGTGCGAGAAGAGAACCCATAATCCAGATGGTGATATTCCTGTGGCGCATCATTTATGTAATCTGCCATGCAAATGACAAACGATCAGACTTGATGACTCTAAAGAAGGTGAAGCGCAAACCGCCCTTCATTCTTTGCGCAAGTTGATCTACTGCCTTTGTAATGACTCCAGATTCATTTGCGGTCACAGGACGGGTTCACGGTACCCCTGAAATGTGTGAAATTTGCCACTGCGGTGAAACACTAGCACAGGCTGCTAAAGCGGCACAGCAAACGTCAGCACTCGTTTAACATGAGCAGGGAACTTAATAAGAAATCCACATGTGAATTCCCTCAGCATTATTTCCCCTTTGATGAAGCATTAATTTAGCCTAATTAGATTTAATACTAAGTTATTGTGTTGTAAGCATCTTTGCCCAGTGGAAGTGGTCCTCTTGCTAGGCTTAAGGGGCCAAATGCTTTGTGTATTTGAAAAGCTTCCTTTAATCACACTGTAGCCCATATCACCAGATTTAACCCAATTATTACAGCTTATTTTCACCCTCAAGATGGTTTTAATTCCTAATCACAAATAAAAGGGGGCATTTGCACGCAGAGATGGAGGAAAGGAAACAAAGCAATTAATTATCTGGGTGTGTTCAAATTTTAGCACTAGAGCATACTAGGTTTACATTTACTTACTTTAAAAGAGTGCCACAACAGTCAGGCTAGGGTAATATACTCAATACTGCCTACTATATATTTAGAAACACTAGGCTTTAATCGAGATATACAGTATGGCTCACAATTGTCAATTAGAGTACAATTTGTATTATAGTATTATTTTAAGAGTATTATGTTAGTGTACTATTCAGAACATAATTAGTGCTCACTGTAGGGCACATTTTATTAGACAGAGAACCTCCATACATCTTTCCTCCATTCATATGCAACATGCTAAAGCAAACCATCTAGGATCTGGCATCATTTCAATCAAACGTAGGATTTCTCTGAGAACATCAGAGCTGTATTCAGGTCATCAGCCATGATCATTAAAGATCACCACCTCTGAACCTTGTGATGAGTGAATGACCGCCTCATGCAAATACGTCAATGGTTTAATTTTTTGTATCTTGTCAGTGATAAGCACCCCTTGGTCGACATAACAAGGAGAAAGCTGTCTAGATTGGGGATCACGCTGAGTCGTGGCAGGACCTCAAACATCTGCTAAAGGTCAGGTTTCCACTGTATGGAACCAATCAATGAAGCCCATAGAGCTTCCAAACAAAGAATAGTGTTTCACACTACAGAAGGAACCTTGCCCTTCATTTAAAGGACACTGATTTTATGCACTCAGTAATCCCCTCTAGGCAAGACAACCCACAACCCATTGGACAACCAACAAAAAGACGTATGTGAAACTTGACTTGCACTTATATGTTGTCAAACTGGATGTGACTGATAATTCTCATTGCATCATGTCTACTGCTTCTTCTGAAACAGACATAATGAACTTTAATGAACTTGTGCAAGTAACACAAATGTGGAAAAGCAATCTTTGAAATGTTCTTGATGAAACATCTAAACAGTCATTGAATTACACAATATTTCATTAGATGTTTCTTAGAAACTATATCAGCATTTTCACATTTTTACAGAAGAATGTGGGCAGTATAAACACAATTTCATATGTTTGAGTAGCCCAATTTTATATTATTCCTATGCTATATATAATATAATAGCTTAATAACTAGATGGCAATGCATATTTTTGGATGCTCTAGCAAATGACATGCTACAAATCAACTTTGGTCTTTCTCTTAATAACTTGTATGTATATGAATGGAAAAGATCTAATTCATAAGAAATGAATGAGTCTGGCATCAGTGCAAACACAGATTTAGAACTAAAATAGCTAAAATTATAAAACAGACAGTCCACACACTCAATTCTGATTGGATGGACCAGATTTGTAGTCACTGACTGCATGTTCTGGGCATTAACATGTTTTTTTGTGATCAAATCACAAGTGGACACATTTATATTTTACATTCATGTAAACACCTCTTAATAATAACTGCATCCTCTACCAGCTGATACATTTCTATCACTGCACGACATACACTGTCACACAGCCCAGATGTAATTCATTGTGGGATATTCAGCCACTACAAAGAACAATGCTGGGCTCAAAAATGTAAAAACTGGCACATGTTTGCATCAAAGGTTTCTCGAGAGCAGCAGACACAGTTCCACCACATGATGAATAGACCAGATTTCAGCATTGTTCCTGGACGATCCTTTGCTCGCTGTAATTGCACTCAAATTTCCCTGGAGATTTTCACTAAATCTAAAGAGCAGCAGCCACATGCTGTGCCCTACATGCCAAAGGTATGTGCAGATATATGTGTGTGTGTGTATGTGTGTGTGTTTGTGTCTCTCAAAGGCTGTCGCGGCTCCAGGCGTGTACACACCTCCCACTGGGCCTCTCTTTAAAGGTGTGTCATACTGCACAATGCCGCCTCCAGCTTGTGGGTGTTGCTTTTTAGCCCCAGGCACAACAAAACTAAATAAATGTGGGCTCTCAGCAACCTCCTTCAGATCTTGCCAAGCTGCCACAAGAATCATGACGTTAAGAATCAAGACCAAACAAACACTTAAACTCGGATGTATATTTTCATCCTGAGCTGGATTTAGGTACAAAGCATGTGCCCATAAAGGTCTGAGCAAACACTCTTTCTGCATTGCGCCACTTTCTCTGTCTTCTGCTTTCCTGTGTTCAAGCAGCACTTCCACATGCATCATTGGGCAATAACATATGTGACCATTCGAAGAGAGAAGTTGAGATATTGGTCTGTAATATTGCCATCCGGAAATGGGACAGTATTTCTCAAAGCAAATCACTCACGCCGGAATCGACCGTGCCGCAGTCGCGTTACCAACAAGAGTTCACTTGTTTGAAACAAATTTAATTAAGAGCACATTCCAGTAGGCTTGTCAAATAGCATGACTGCCACCTCAGATGGAAGTGCTAAAAAAAGCCAACCCCTTAGAGTAACAGTCCATTTATTTGATTTGTGAAAGTATGCGCTGAAAACGAATATACAGTACAGTCTAAACGGCAGACATCTGGTTTCGCTTAAGAGCACATTCAACAAAAGCAGAGAAGGATCAGCACAAGGAGATAGGGCTGGAAGCCTGCATTGGCTCAGTCGTCCATTCCCGCCTACAGAAATCCTTGTTTGTGTTTCATTTCTGACCATTTGCTGTCTTAGCTCGAGCTAAAAAGACTCAGAAACCAACATTAACACTTCCAGTGCGTTGGAAATTACAGGAAGCCCCACATAAATTGAGCAAAGGAAATAAATTTCCCTGCTTTCTAATGTGAGTGAGATTCAGAAATAGTGGAATAGGCTTTGTGTGTGTCACTGCCGAGCATAACAGGATATACGACACTACTTACTCATTGCATCACCCCAGAGCTATTCAGACCTCCGCCGCTAATGTGTCCGTTCACACAAAGAGAGGTCAGCCAGCGCAGCTCCAATAAATGCACTTTGATGTGTGACTGTTCTGATATCCTAAATGATTTCACCTGCATACATTTACCTCAATTAAATGCTCAAATATGCACTCAACCGTTCTGTAGTGCAGCCATTTCACAGCAAGACATGGGTGCTGTTCCAAAACCTAGAGAGCCACCTTACTGTCTGCGTCCTACATGGGCAGCATCCTAACTGAAGTAGAACCGCACAAGTGACCGATAAAATGCACTTGTAATAACCCAATATCACAAAACTCTAACATGCATAAAAATACAAATTGTACACAAATATTGGTACAATAGTCTATTGTAATTCAACTGAACTATTTTTATTGATACAATTTTGTATTGGATGAATTATATTCATAATTGACATTTCTCTTGTTTTGTCCACCACCTTGGCTGATTTTTTGCATCAAAAGCATGCCTGTGATGACTTAAAGCACCAAATTTGCTATTAGAATAATTAACTGATTTAGTTTTCTACCAAAATTCAACTGATTGTGCAAATATTATGAAACACTTGACTGGTATAACACATTATGTGTGCCAATTTGCATATTTTTACACTATTCTAGCACATTTTTTAGTATAAATAGTGCGAGTAATGCACTTACATGAAAAAAAATGCACTTTAAAAACTCGGATGATGCACTTAATTAATCAAAAATGCACTCAACGGTCACAGCTTTTCTTTTGCAGCGGAAAGGCAAATCGGATCAGACTTCGATTCTGAATGGCAATATAACCTTATAAAATACATAAACTAGATGCTTAGAGTACATAGTGCATCATTTGGAACACAACTGTTCCCATTACTGTCACATCAAATGACATGTACACATTGCATACGCTGCAGATAATAAAATCTGTCTGTTTCCGCATTTAAAGAGTTAAGCGCAAACCTGCACAGTGATTCACACCGCTGGGCCGTTGTTGCTATGGGATACAGTCCAATCACAGAACTGAGATGTCACTTCATCTGTATGCTAAAAAAACAACAACCATAGGACTATATTGTATGAAGTGACAAACTTCGTGATCAAGGAAATCATCACAAGACTGTACGCAACAAACAATAGAAAATACTGAGGCAGAGAAACAAAAACAAAAAAAACCCATAGTGAATAGTATTGCTACAACAATGAAATGGTGTTGAGTAAACATCATCATGTAATTGTTCTCGCAACAGAGGAGCTCAGTAACGTTTGAATGGAGGGTAGATTTTTCCAGAGAGGTCTGGCTGGTACAGGACAGGGGTCAGTCCAGGTTAAACAGGCAGATTCTGGGAAGAGCACGTGCGTCACACACTGCAGGCTAAAAGCAGTGTGACATTTTTTGATCTTCATTACAGAGCTAACTTAGAAGAAAGTGTAAAGGTTTTGTCAGTGGAAAAAATAGGAAATGTAAAGGTTTAACATTTAAATCCATAGGTTTAACCCTTTAACTGTCACTCCCATTTTTGAACATTGATGTGAAAATTCAAACTTACATTTTTATCATTCATGAACAAAAACATTTTGTAATATGATTTTATTGTACATTTTTGATAGAAATGCAATGTCTGATTTTAAAATGGTTTTCAAATAATGAATTTTGAGATTTTAAGTTCTCAACTGATACATAATTTCTTATTATATCTAAAGCTTGACAGAGAAAAAGGCAACGAAGAAAGTGTTATGATGTAAATTTTTGAGGTGCGCTCTTGTCATAAATTAATCTATTACTTTTCCTATGTAACTTGTAACACAAAACAGTGGTAAAATATCTATTTAGGAGTCGTAGACCTTTCCAACGATATATAGTTTGTCATGATTAGATTGTGTTAGAAAAGTGATCAAGATGCACATTTGGTTTGGAATACATTCAAAACGATTACAAAAGCATGTAACACACAGCACAGTATGCATACTGTGTATATTCTACATTTTTTCTATGCACTACGTGGCTCACAAACATATAGTATTCAACCAAAGCGCACTGCAAATAATACCGTATCCCACAATGCTATCAACTTGGCCTTAATAATTAGACTAAAAGTGAAGTATGTCATTTCTGGATGCAATTTCACCAAATATGTAGATATTTTTATAGCCATGGACTGTCTACTCTACTACAGGGTTCAGTCTTTAAAATCCAGCGTTCAACGAAAGGCTGTTACTTTTCACAAGAACCCAGACGAGGAATGCACAACAGTGAGATGGCATATATCTAACTCAATAATAGAGTACAAAAGTTCAATGTTTTTCCACCTCATTGCATTCACTTATGCGGCGTCCTTCAACACTCCTGGCAAACTACTGTCGCAATCCGCCCCCGAAAGGGAACACGCTAGAGCGCTCTGCATTCAGGTTAACGCTCCCATCCACCTTTAATGTTTAAACTCGAGGCCTGTCAGCCATAAACTTCTCCCGGCGATAAGTGTCATATCTCTCGTTAAGAACCACTATTTTACAACCGCGAAAGATTACAAGATGGGCTCTTTATATTATGTAAGTCTAATCCACCGACAATTAAGATAGGAAATGTGTCATTGCTTGGGCTCAAACAGAACTGTTGTCATTTCCAGACTAAATGTGCACAAAGGAAGAGTGCTTAATACATCTTCTTAGAGAAGATATGGAAACGCAGGCTCACTGTCAAAGGAAAACAGTGCAGGGTTATAGTGTCAGTCAGACTGAACAAAGAGCAATCTCTCTGTAGGTTAACTCTGGTTCAGGGGAACGGCTGAACATAGCGGCCTTTATGCTGTGCTGCAGTGGGGGAGGGCGGTGAACGACCACCGGTCTCATGTTACGAGCTGTTTTCTTAAGCCACAAATCACATGGCCACTTCCAGCTCTTTACAGCCAGTTGTTGCCAATGTGATTGAGGGCTGTAAATGAAAGCTGCATTGGTATTTTTTTGCAATCAGAGACTTTTCCATCATCAACTCTGTCATCTAATAATAATAATAATAGTGGCAAATCATAGTGATGCGATGTCATGGGAAAAAATCCTGAAGAATTTCACAACTAAACGACATGTGATTTTAGGCCATTGAAAATACTTGTTTATGCACACTAAATATATACTGTGCATACAGGGTTGTATAAACGTGTGCTATTTCAAGTAAACACTATAATGTAAAACGCTTTTTAAAATACCCACTTCAGACGTCGACTATAAATTAACTACAAAAAATAAAGCAACTTTTTTTTAAATGACTACGTTTCCATGTTTCCATATTCTGTTTTCATTTCCTGCAACATTCATGAGCCCAACCAGACTACAAGCTTAATTCTTACTTTTCAAAAAAGGCAAAGAAAACAAAAGCATTACAGTTTGAACTTTCAGCTGCAGGGCAGCTATTGAGTGCGGAAAGTTCTGTGTGCTGATTAGCAGCGGTACAGTTGGTGACCTCAGGACACAGCCCTGAAAACAAACGGCTAGCATACTGTACACACTTACTCTATACACACAATGACAGGAGCCGCTCCATTCATCTCCGCCGCATGAGAGCTGTCTTACTGATCAAAGACAAAGCTAGATTTGCTTCAAATGGATAAGAATTACCGTAAAGGTTATATTTTAAATATAGTCTACTTTATAAGCTTAATTTAAAATATTTAAATAATGAGGATTATATTTATTTTTTCATTTGATTCAAATAATATTTTATAATTTAGGGTTTATAGATTAGTGGGGAGGTTTTTGAGGCAGATGAAATACAACATTTGAAACTGCTTATTACATTAAAATTGTTAAAATGTATAAACGTCATAATATATGAACACAAAATAAACTACCTGTACTAATTGTAACAATAAAAACAGAATCACAATCACAATCATTTAAAATATCTTTCAATTAAAATTTAATTAAAAAGCAAATATTAGAAATAAGTCTAAAGATTTTTAATAACAAACACAACAACATTTTTATGAGGGGTTTGGTAAAATGTATGTTTATGTAATAACGTTTTTACCACCGCCAAAATAAAAACTCTAAATTATCTATAAACATCATCACCGGGAGCCTGAATTATTTACTATGCATTCATGAATGAAAATAGGTCAGAATTGTTTTATGGCCCTGACCATTTACACAGATGCGTTACATTTGGTCCATCTGTTTGCAAAATACTAGATTGCAAAATGTACTATCAAGACTACGCTGAGGTCTAAGGAAAACAAAGCAGCAAACAAGCTTACGCCTGACAGGGAAAAATTCTATAAATTAGGATTTTAGATATTTCAATGAGAAAACCTTGAAGCAAAACATTTTCATTTAACATTATGATTCGATCTCAGATCTCGTTACATGTCAAATGTCAACGTTTCACAGAATGTTACATGGAAAGAGCACAATTCTGAATCGGATTGCAAAAAGCACAAAAGTCACAAGCTGACAACTAACGTTTACAATCCACCAATGTTGACTGGGATCCAAATAGAAGTCTACTACACGACTCCATTGCCTGACTGACTTCCAAACCTGTTTCCATGTACCAAGCGATAAAACCTAGAATAAGCTGACGCTTAACAGGCTATTTCCAAAAAACCACCTCCTCGCTGAGACCTCCAGCTCGTGAAATGTATTTTTCTCAGCATGTTTGCCGTTGTCTTACCGTCAGTTCGGGATTGTCGTGGTCGCGGTGAGTGACGGCTCGGATGACTCCGGCTCGCCATGACCAGCTCGCGATGTGCGCGGGCTCCAGCGGCTCCTCTCCGCTCACGCACAGGAACCGCTTCCCGACCACCATGGCGAAAACCCTCGAAAACTTAAACACTTGCACCCTACCGACCGCACATTTACACCGTCGAACTGCGTTCTGAACAAAAAGAAAGAAGAAACCGTGATTTTTTTCGCCTTTTTGCGTGTCGACCGCAACCCGGGGGATTTAAATTTCTCTCAGCCTCCACCCGCGAATGGTCGCTCTCGCGCTCCGTGAAACTGAACACTGGACCGGATCACTGCGAACGTAAAACTGGTATCCCTACGCCACACAACTCACAAGTCCATGCAAAACCGCAGCAGGGAAATTTCTACATCCGCCAGACAGATTCATTCTCAATGGGAGACTAGCTGCTTTCACACTATACGCCAGTGTGAGGAAAGTAGTGCTTAGTTGTTGTTGTTGTATTTTGGTTCATTAACACGCAACGCAGGAATGAAGAACATAAAACAACTATAATAATGAATAAATCGGTTTTATTTCTAAAACAGTTGGTTAATTATAGCCTAAACCAAAGTACAATACATTTGCACCCATTTAGATTGAGTATAATGACATGAGTAATAATCATCACTAATTAATAATAAAACTATTGTATAATTATTAATTATTATTGTATATGAAAATCATTGTTTTAATTATTTTATTTACTATTGTGTCACAAACAGAAAATTGAACAATAATTAATATGTGCACCCATTTAGATATGTTTTATAGTTACATGAATAATTAATTAAAA
>NPDK01076216.1:6760-18451 GCA_013461565.1 Labeo gonius
CATTTTAACATCCTGCGCCGTTTGAAACTGACACTTATGTTGTTGTCACATACGCAGCTACATATGTATGAGTTTGCTCGGTAGCTCACATGATACAGCGCTGCACTTGAGAGATGAAGAGCCCCGGTAGAAACCCCATTAAACTATGATTTGACAAAAGAATTCCAATCCACATAGGGAAGTTAAAATAACACAACTGTGTTAACAAACGTTTTTATATCACTTCTGCATTTGTTACACTCGGGGTTAGGTGTACAGTTGGGTTTGGTGCAGGGCAGGGGTTTTCAAGCCTGTCCTGCAGGTCCCCTACCCTACACATTTTGTATGTCTCCTTTATTAGACACACCCAATTCAAGTCTTGCAGTCTCTACTAATGAGCTGATGATTTGAATCAGGTGTGTTAAATGAGGGAGACATGCAAAATGTCCAGGACAGATTTGAAAACCCTTGATCTAAAATACATGTGCACAGTTCAGCTGAATAATGTTTACTTTAACCATATGCTGTGCACAAAATTAACAAACTGTACACTGAAACAAAATAACCAGAAGATTATCAACAACACTAATATAAGAGCTTGTGATTTATCTGTCAGTCAGATGCGCTCTTGGCTACTGATTTGTGCTCTCTGCATTTTCTTTCAGAATTATCATTGACTGATAGAAAGGTTAAAAAATAGCATTTTAATTAAGAAGAAAATAAGATCAAGACACTTGATCACGTCATGATCTATTCTGATGTGCATCACTCAAAATTGTGGATAACATCCAGTTGCACTGTTGCACTTGTCAAGTCAAGTCACTTTTATTTATATACCGCTTTTAACAATACAGAATTGTGACAAAGCGGCTGTACAGTATTCAATAGGAAATAGTGCATAAATAATGCAAAAGGGCAACAGTAAACACTCAATTTTAAGGTAAAGGCAGTTCATCATTTAATTCAAAGATGTCATCATCCAGCTCAGTTCAGTTCAAATAGTATACGATATCGTTTGAAAAATAAGTGTCTCCAACTAAGCAAGCCAGAGGCGACAGCGGCAAGGAACCAAAACTCGACCAGTGACAGAATGGAGAAAAAAAGCCTTGGGAGAAACCAGGCTCAGTCGGGGGCCAGTTCTCCTCTGGCCAGACGCAGAGGACTCATCTGGTTCCCGTGGTCTTGTGTCGACAGCCGTCTAGTTGATGAGGTCTTCACTGGGTATCCGTCTCTGGGGCTCATCTAGTTGATGTGGTCTGCTGATGGTGTTTACATTGGGTGTTATGAGAAGTGTTCCCGGTTCCGGTTGACCTAATTAATGCAGCCTAACAATCCTTTAATGGATTTGAATCATTATTTGCTCTCATTATTCAGTCTTGTATTTTGTGCGTTTGGTTGTCGACATCTTTATTAATCCTGCAGCTCCTGCATCTCGTGTTGGTTTCAGTATTAATATTTGACTTTTAATCACATAAAAGATGCAGAAACAACCAAAATGCAATGACACCACACTCACACTGAATGAAAGACAAGAGACTCTGCTGAATATCACAGTTTTATTCTTCATGAAAAATTCAGCTGTCTTTGAATGTTTTGCTCTCACAAATGTGCATCTTCACAGTTTGAAATGTTTCCCACTTCTGTTTTTCAAGTATTATTGTCAAAGCTATAAAACGGCCCCAAATCCCATCGTTCCTTCTGAAAAGAGAAAACAAAAATGCCACTCTGACGCCACACACACACACACACACACACACACACACACACGCACACGCTTGCAGTATAAACATGTTGTGCTGCTGATGGAGCTGAAGGGACTCACTGTAACTATTTCCTATCAAAACTAAATGATTGGAGGATTTATTGTGGATTTATTGTCCTACAGATGTCACACTGTGTCTCATCTGGTGAGTATTTCAAGCCAAACGAGGAGTCTTGACATGAACACGAGCGTTTAATACTAAATGTATTTGATCTTATGATGGATAAGTCTGCTGGAAGTACAAATCTCAGAAATCTGAATTCAGTCCTGTTGTGTATAAGCATCCAAACACACACACACATGTCATGTGAAAGTATCAAACACACATGAGATTAACTCAAACATCCAAAAGCAATTGATGAAATCAAACACATATGATGGTCTTTTCCATGCGGTTACTGGATTGATTGTATGAGGAGGCGTCCGGCGCTGACCGCTGCGCTGATGAAGATGGTTGTAAAGCTCAGTATCTGTCGTGGCGTTCGATCCACGTGTGCATATAAATGCTGGTCAGCGTTTGACTGCAGCTGGACTAAATCACATCATCAACGCTCATCTGTCCATCAACACAATCGCATCTCAGTGTAATAAGGCCTTCAATGGGATCAATAACAAATGGCATCAGGAAGCGCTGAAGTGCGTTTTGTCTTGTTGCAGAATGGATAAAAATTGTGCTTAATTGCATTTTCATGAAGGTTAAGCAAATTTGACCTCAAATTCTCAACACTGCAATGCAAAAAATATATTATAAAAATGTTAAAGTATTTACACACTATTGGTTCGGAATCAGTACGATTTTTAAATGTTTTTGAATTAAGTCTCGTCTGCTCACCAACACTCTTAAAAATAAAGGTGCTTCACAATGCCATAGAAGAACCTTTTTTGTCTAATAGGTTCCATAAAGAACCTTTAACATCTGAAGAATCTTTCTGATCATTGTCAATGTAAAAAAAAATTGTGCTGCCAAATATTTTTGTGGAAACTGTGATGCATGTTATTTTTCATGATTCACAGATAAGTAGACAGTTCAAAAGAACAACATTAATTTGAAATAGAAATCTTTTGTAACATTACAAAATGTCATCAATATCACTTTTGATTAATTTAATGCATCCTTGATTCTTGCACTGCATTTTAGGTCAAATAAATGCAGCGCTGGTGTGCAGAAGATACTTCTTTCAAAAAACATGAAAAAATCTGAATTATTTCAAACCTTTAACGTACATCATGTCTAGTTCTTGTGCAGAATTGTGGCCTGGACACGAGTTTCGCTCATTCTAGGGTTTCTCAGGGCATTCATTAGGGAACGACACGATGCTCTCTCCGGCTTCTGCTGATGGTGTTTGATTTGAGGAGCAGATGCAGCCTTCAGCGCTCCTGTCGCTGCACACGCATCTCATTCAAACACCGGCAGAACGGATCGTTTGTGCGTTCGCTCGTAAGAACTCTATCGATTGGCCATGATGTCTTGACACTGACTGACACAGCAAGTCACATGTAGTAGAAAATATATATTTTTGGACTCTTGTAAAACACACTGGAAGTGGCTGGTTGACAGAAAACTAAAACACTGAAGCTCCTGCTGAAAACACTGAATGCATAAGGACCGTGTCCTCGTTTGGTTGGGTGAGCGGCGGTCAGCGCGGTCCCATTAGATGACTACTAACTGGGACACATCCAGTGCAAATCTACGGACAGGTAGGACGTGCGAGGTTTACTGCATTGCACTCGGTTTAAGGCGAAGAGTCTGCAGTGAAAGCAATGTAAACTTAAGGCAGCGTGAATCGGACACTCTTTCCATCCGTCTGGTCCGAGATGCAATATTCCCAATTTGTCTTTTTGCAGCGGCGTTTAGCACAGTGATTCCCGAGCCGTTTGGGTCTCAGTATTTGGGAGGGATGACCACCACCGGCTCGCCCGTCCGCGGCCGCCACATCAGCACCTGAGCGTCGTTGGCGTTGGGTTTGACCATGGCGTTGGACGGGATGGCTTCGTTCTTCCCCAGCACCTGCGGCTGCTCCTGCGCGATGGGCTCGCGCAGCTTGGCTCTCTGTCCCAGCGGCTTGTCGGGATCCACCTCGATGTGCAGACGCATGCGCCAGCGCACCGTCTGCAGCACCAGGATCTCGCCCGACCCCTGGTTGATGGCCACCAGCCACGTGGTGAAGCTCTGGTCCCTCCAGATGCTGCTGAGCATGGGCATGTTGCTGTCGCTCACCGGGACACCCCACGTCACGCTGGGGTAGAAGTTGTCGTTCATGCTGACGGTGAACTTGGTGTCCTTCTTGGTGGGACCCACGATGGTGCAGGTCTCCGTGGTGTTGCCGTACCAGGGGTAGTTGACGCCGTCCGAGTCGCTGATGGCTTGGATTTTTCCGTCTCGAAGATCCGGCAGCTCCCAGCTGGACCTGCGGGAGACACCGGAGGATGAGAGTGTGAAAACAGTGGGGCTGAATGAAGTGCGCTGACTCTAGAGAAACCAGAACACTAGTTGCCAAAGGCGAGAGATGCTTTTTATTACAGCACTCAGAGGAAGTTAAACATAGAACGGGGATGTGAGTCTGACCGTCCATCAAAAGAGACCTTTCATAAAGAACAAACACACATCACTATCGGCTCCAGTGACCACCATCATCATCTGACTCATGCTGTATATCTCTGCTCTTGTGGAAAGCAAGTGCTCTTCATCATATTCAATCTGCACTTGTAATGTACTACAAAAATAAATGAAATAAAAGACCACTGAACCTAAAGAGACCTTTTCATGACACTTTTAAAAATTACACACTATAATAATGTCAAATAAAAAATTTTAAACAGTTATTTTAGCATGATTGTGATACTATAATAGTTCTTCTTAATATTTCGAATTTGATTTTATGTGTATAGTTTCTGCTTGCATGTTTATTTTAGATATTGTTTTGGTCATTTTGCTGTGTTTTCGTAATTTTTATTAGTGTTGTTATTTTTACATAGGTCTGAATTGTTTTAATTACTTTAATACTTACATTTAAACATTTTTGTAATTTATTTTATTTCAGTTAACATTTATTTTATTTATTATGAAAATGTTTTTTTATGGTTAAACTAGTGTTTTAACTAGTGTGTTGTTTAAATATTACATTTAACATAATTTAAATGGGTAACACTTGACTTTAGTGTCCTTATGACACATCTTACATTTACTTACTATAGTAATAATAGTAAGTTATGTATAATTACAAACAACTAACCCTAAACCAAACCCTAACCTTAATTATACAGTAAGTACAATTCTTAATTAATATTACTCAGTACTAATTTGTACAATTACACTGTAGGGTAATTTCAATGCAAATGTCAACCTTGCCATGGAAAAGTTTATACCAAAGGATTTTACTATGCTGATAGCACAGATGTCAACATTCGGTGGTTCAAATACCCATGTGAGGTCTCTCTTAAAGTTCTAAAGCATTTTACATTTTTTTAGTGCATGATTTTCCATAGTCTGGTAAGTGCTATTTTCAGGCTTGTCACGTCCATAACAGTACATATTCCTCATTAATAGACATAAAAATTAAAATAAAGTCACAATTACATGTTGTGTGAAGAGCCATCGCTTCTTTATTTGTTGGGTATTACTGCATCTGGTTTGTGCATTTTAATTCGCAGCAATCCTACAAAGTATGTAGTCTCTCAAAAATGGTGTCCTTTTTTGTCACATCCATAACGCATGATTATTTCCCTTTTTTACCACAGAAAACTAGCACATAGACTGATATTTTTCTGATGTTTAGAGTTTATCAACAAGGGTTTATTAAAATATAAACAGATGGTTCGGTATATTGGTAACACATACATTCTCTAAACATTCATATGTCACATCTATAACGCAAAATGTCATATCCATAACACCGGATTTGCCCTGTAAGAGAAACACCTTAAAATAAAGTGTAAAACTTTAAAATGTACTAAACTACAATTTCATCATTATAAATGTGTAGTTATAAATATATTTAAATACATGACGTTTTAATAAAATGACATTAATGTATATTTTAGTTTATTGTAAATGCCTTTCAGTACATTCAGAAGTAACTTTAACAAAATTTCAAACACAATAAAACTATGAACTTACACACAAAGATGTGCTAAAGTCCTACTTAAGTAGGTCAAGTAGGACACTCTAAAGTTTAGCTAACTGGATTTAATCTACATTTAAACTAATGTACATTTTCATTTAATGGCAATTAACATACAATTGAGTGTCTGAAAACATTACATTCAGTTTGCACCTAAGTATATTATTTTGTAATAACTACTCTTTTTTTAAAAGTATGCTAAAGTGCACTTCTTTTACACAAGGGTATAGTAGTATATAATTAGTTCACCCAAAAAAGAAAGTTCTGTCATCATTTACTCCCTCATTTGTTCCGAAGCCATAATGTGGCTGTTTGGATGAGATTTGACGTTAATTAATGAATCTGTTCCACACACAAAGCATCCTTTGTGTCATGACAACTACATTTATGATCAACTTTAATGATACTTCACTGTTTGTCAGTTTTTGAAGTCAACAGAGTTCACACTTTGTGTAAAAGAGCAGTGTGAACATTCTGCTAAACATCTTTTTTTGTGTTATATGATGTAAGCTGATGATCACAGACATCTGATTGGTGTGATCTGTGCCTTTAAGCAGTGAAGGCAGCGATGCTGAGAGCGCAGCCGCTCTCAATGACCTTCACCGTACAGCAGAATCAGCACAGACACGGGTGACGGCGGGACAAACCGCAGAGCTCCCGGCCTATCGATTCCCTGATGCAGGAAAACCATGACCTTTCTCCCAGAACTCACGCATCAGCAGCAGAGCATCATGGGAAAGAGCCACATGACATGAACACACAAGGGGTTTTGATTATCATCAAGGGAATAAGAATAGAAACGCTTTGAGTGTGTGTGTGTGAGAGAGAGAGACAGTGTGTGTTTATACTGTATGTACCCAAATGCCCTCATGAAATAACTGCTCAATATTCATGCTAAATAATGCCATGATTGGGTTTTTTTTAGGAAGCTTTAGTGTTTACATGTCTCATGTGTGTCCTCAATAGCTTAAATATAAAATATAAATAATTACTGAACTTACATTGTTCAATATATTTGTTTGGTGTGTAGTGCATGTTTTTTTGTGTTTGTTTTTCATTGCAATATCACTGCATATTTGCTCGATTCCATAAATCAGCTTTCCATTTAATGGCTTATATAGATCAAAACATTTAATTGCTGACACATTTTACTCAGTTAGCCACTTACAAACTTACTACGATGGGTTAAAATGAGGTAGTTAGTAATCCTACATAACTGTTGGTATTTTACATGGCGTAATAAGGAAATGACGTTAGATGTTCAAGGTCGAATTCAAGTGAATTTATGTTAACAGCATTTACTGACAATGTTCAGATTGATCTCAGACACGTCAACATGGAACAAAACCCACTTCAATGCCAATGGAAAGAACCGGCGTTGAGTAACAATGCGGTTTACATCTCACACCACCATCAGTTCTGCATGACAGGAACACATGACAGGAAACATCTCATACAGACCTGCATCTGTTGATTCACCTTTAAAAATTAACCATTTAAGGCAAGATACAGGCAAAAATATTTTATTTTATGCACTAGTCAAATTTGAATTTTTTTTGCTTCCATATCATGTCTTCTTTCGGACTAGTGGAAAGAAAAATCCAAAAGACTGTACATTTTTGAGTGTTTATTTTAATGCACTATTGCAGATTTCAGTTTCAGTCCATTTCTTTAAAGAGTTTTTTTTTTCTTACATACACCAAGCTTCACAGTTTTGTTCATATCTATATTCTGCAGGCTTTTACTGCAGGGTTTGTATATATATAATCCACACTGATTTATACAACATTTTATTCATAAAAAAATAGTGAAAATGAAACACTTGTTTCTGGCTAATGACAGTATTTTCTGAATTATAGGGTGATAAAAAAAATACAAAATCCCCTCTGGAAAAGGGGTTGGCTTTATCCAGTGTTCAGATTTATGAATATTAGTGCATTTTAAATTAGGTATTGGAACATAAAATTTCAGAAAACTTGTAACTTGTAAACAATTGTTTTAATGTACTGTGATTAATCAACACAAAATTATGATGAGACCTTAGTAGACATTTTTACACTATTCACCTGGTGTGCCTAACTTTGGATTATTGTACCTAATGTCAAATATTACATAAAGATTACATATATTTTCATTTTTTAGTAAAATAGTTATAAATATTACAATAAATAAAAATAATAAAAAATGTAAAATGATAATCTGGAATGAAAGCTTAATGTTGCTGACATTCATATAATCATGAGATTTGAGCAGATCAGACGAGCTTCAGACAGTGAAGAGGAAAAAGATATGAAAGTGTTTTGTTTCCTGAGTGTGTAAATGTTCGACAGAACCAGCTTTATCAGGCCAGAACAGCAGCTGAAATATCAGTCAAGAGCATTACCACGCGATTCTGTGTTTGAATGTAAAGATCCTTCAGACGGAATCGTGTTTGCTAAAATGTCCTACACTTAATAAAAACTGGTGCAGAAACAATGCTAGTAAATTACAAAAGTAATTACAACAATTATAATGATTATATATTTTTTTACATATATTTATATTTATTTATTTATTTATTTATAGTTTTTTATATATACAACTTCCAATTTTACAGTTCCTTTTACTGTGCAAAAGGAACAGATGCAAGCAAATTCCAAATAGAAATCTCTCCTGTTCAAACATGAAACTAAATAAATGCTACTTTCAAACACGTTTTTGCAGTCAGAACGTAAAGAGCTGTTATAAAGGATATGATGTCACTGACTTACAAAGGAAGTGGAACTAGTGATTAAAAAACAAAGAATTAATGTTGAATGGCTGCTTTCACATTTTTAACATCTTTGCATCATTTATTTTACACGCATGACAATTTCTGTGCCCTTGTTTCCAGGAACATGTGGCTGAACGTGCAGTCTCCAGATATCTTAAGACAACGAAGGGTTTATTTTTTGTTTCATACAGGAAATAGGGCAAAGTGTAGTCTCTTCAACAGGAAGTAGGACAAGTGAAGCCTCTAACGGTCTGCAGGCTATGTAACATGACCACACACACATACATGATCAAATCATCAGGCTGTACACTGCACACAGACAAAACGACAAGATGATCCTCCTGCACATGTGTCTGATTGTCACATATGTTCACTGCGGTTTGGCAGTGGCGTTCAGACATATTTGAGACACGTTCAGACATATTTAAATCACTTGTAGCATCAGAGATAGCATCTAAATGAGTTTAGTTTAAAAGAGCATGTGGGATACATAAATAATGCTGAACATCTGAAGACTGCTGACTGTTCAACACGACAGTGTTCATAACAGTGTAATTATATTTCTAATAATAAACTGTGTACAGTATGTGATAGTTGTTTCTGATTACACTGTCCTTCCTACAGTAAAATTATACAATTAAAGACTAAGGCTTAGTTATTGGGCATTATTTACTCTTGTTACTATATTAAGTGCATGTAACATGTTTAACAAGAACAGTAAAACAAAGTGTTACCTTTTATTTTCTCATACAAAAACGTTTACCATGGTAGCCAAAGCTTTAACTAAAAGTTTCTACTGTATAAGTGTTGTAAATTATTATCCTTCTGTCATTATAAACAGAAATAAATACAACAAATACAGTATGACACATAGCATAAATTAATATCATGCATTATGGTATTGAGCTGTAACAGGCAGAAGGTGTGATGTTAGTGTTTGTGTTGAATGTCAGAAATACTTACATTCCTTTGGATCCGTATTTGTTGTAAAACTCCATGTGGTTGCACGCCTGAATCCAGCCGACCGTCCAGCTCTCTTTACCGGCCACCGGCGGCACCAGGACTCGGGCGGACGCGCGGAAATGCGGCGTGCGGTAGCGCAGCACCACGCTGGAGGACTCGTCGATGCTAGTGGGGTTCGAGTCGATAGAGGAGTTCACCTCCAGAACTATGATGCTGTCCCGGAAACTCTTGGGTTTGCATCTGATGCTCTGAATACAGCCCATCACAAGCAGCAAGAGCGGCCAGCAGAACATGAACCCTCAGAAGGACGCACACTGCACACTACACCCTCAGAATAACGCAACACTACACGACGCGTCGCGGTGTCGCGTCAAGGCTAAAAACAGCGTCTCTTATGAACAAAAACATCACGTTATTTCGTTGAACAATAAAGGAAAACAAACTAAATAAATAAGTAAAAACAATGTTCGTCAACTTTCCGTCATTGGCGGACCGTTATAACGTTCCGCTCAGACATAACGTTCTCCAGTCATCGTCAAACGGGCATTTCCGCGTCATAACTCTCACGACAGTGCTTTTAGATTAAAATAAATCGGTTAAATCCACCCGCTCAGAGTCCTGCTGGCATTTTCTGCGCAAAAACAAACAAAAAATACCTTCAACTAACGTTACAAAACGCGCAAAATTGCTACAGACGGGTTGGGTATCAAAAGCAACGCTGGAAAAGTAATTTTTTGCAAAGAATATTTACATTCCGTGAGTTTGTCCTTGAGGTTCAGTTGGGGGAAGCTCACTTTCTTGTGCACTTCTAAGTAAACGATCCGTCTCAGCATCAGGTGAACTTCATCAGCCCACGTGAATAAACATGAGAGGTGAATAAATGAGTCCCGCTGTCACCAACACACATGCTGTGATGAACAGCCCATCATCGCGCGTCTCTGTTCATCAGTTATAATCCATCCTCATCCTCGCGCCGGTGCTGCGCTCAGCCTCCGTCCCGCAGCGCTGTGAGCGTCACCGCATCAGCTGCAGCTGCTCTACTCTGAGCGCCCGTGGCGTCACTTCCGCTCCCAAGCGGGCGCATTATGGGGCATGTATGCAAAGAGTTTACTGGGTGAGATATATTTATACATTTTCAAGGGATTACAAGCAGGATCAAACGTCTAAGATGCTTCAGGTGGAAATATTGCGCTGACATGAAAAACAATTATTATTGTTAATAATATTCACGTCAGAAAGATGATAAAAGCGCTCGCCCGTTTAAGCACCTTGGAGAACGCCAATGCTGCTGTCATGTTTGCGATTCCTACTACGACGAAGAGAGAGCTCATTAATATTTAGAGAAATGTGTGGTTAAGGCTGTCTTATTGGAGCGTTCAAACAATTAATATTCCTGAGCCAAACCTTCATTGGTCAGCTCTCTGCAGTGCAGCCAATCAGTGGGGCGTACGTTCTTGTACCTATTTAATATTTATAAAACACACCTTTACCATAGTAGTATTCGTAATTCTGTTGTGGAGCGGACTGTGATGGATGCTAAAGCCATGTTACCTAATACAGTGAGGATGTTTTCCAAAATCAGGCTGTATTGCAGCATTTCTGTGCGTGTTATTTGATGTGAACTGAACCTGATTTCCGATTATAGACCGCAGCGACTGTAAACGGGATCATAACAGAGCTCATCTTGTCCTGCTCTGATCTGAGGTAGGCCAGCTGATGCTTCACATGTGGTTAAGGAATGATGCTAAATCTGTCCAAACCTCCTTTCTGGGATGTCCTCTGTCCCCAGTTTAAAAATCAAGGGAGTTAAGTAATTTTAAATTTGTAAAAAAGCAGTTTCTATTAGTGTTAAGGTGTTGTAGAGTTAGTGCTTTTTTTAACTAGCAGTATATAAAAACAATAGAAGTCCGTGGAATGAAAGCTGATATGTGACCATGGACCACAAAACCAGCCATAAGGGTCCATTTTTTTTTTAATTTGAGACTTATACATCACCTGAAAGCTGAATAAATAAGCTTTCCATTGAATGTTTTGTTAGGATAGAACAATATTTGGTCAAGATACAACTATTTGAAAATATGGAATCTGAGGGTGCAAAAAAATCAAAATATTGA
>NPDK01077150.1:0-12266 GCA_013461565.1 Labeo gonius
TTAAAAAATTATTTTAAAATAATTAATTCATTTTTTACTTTTTTCGTTACTTTTTTTTTCAGTTTTTTCATACATACTGTATGAAAAATCTTGTTTGATGTAATTAAGTCATGTAATTTCTTTTAGTTTTGTATCAAATCACTATTTCATTTAGTTCAAACTCAGTTTGTGTTACCGAGTGAGATTTGCTATTTATCAGCAGTTTCTCTCTCATCTTCATCATCATCATCATCATCATCTCCATGGAAACGTCACATGGGCAAAAATGACCTTTGGAATGTTTCAGAGACGAGAGACGGACAGAATGAATACGATGAAGAGAGGAAATATTCATAAAGCAGCTGATGATGAAAAATGGACAGAAAGGAAAAGAAATCTGTTCATGAGACTGATGATGCTTGATTCTGTCAGTTTTAATGTTGCCTCTGATGATGATGATGATGATGGATCAGTGAGGAAACGAACACACACACACACACACACAGGGTCCGTCACACATCTCCACCTCTGTGAATGTGTTTGACTCTCTGATCCCGGGTAATAATATCATAAATGTTCCTCTCTTCTGCTCCTGTGAGGTTCTCAATCAGCCTTTTCACATCAAACTGTTCTGAGCGTTCGAATGGATCTCTGTCAATCTGTGCACCTGACATCATATAACGGGAGCGCGACTAAGAAATCCCCAAAGAATGGAAACATCCAGCAGTGTGAATTCATGATCTGAGCTTCACAGATGCAGTGAAAACATCATCCAACGTCTGGAGAAACCTCAGCGAGTCGACTCGAGATGCTCTGATTTACATCAGTCATTCTGTAAGCGGGAGTGAGGAGATCAGTGACCCCCCACAGACCACAGAATGAGAGAAATAAAAATAATCTGAAACAGAAAGAAGAATGAAAGAAAAAAGGTAAACAGATAAATTAACAGAAAAAAGAACAAAATAATAAAAAATTAAAATAGAATAGAAAAAAATAGAAAGAATAATAAAATCAAAAAGAAAAATAATTGATTAAAAAATAAAAACAAATAAATAAACAGAAAAAGAAAGAAAAGCAAAGTGTTTCAACAGCTCATTCGCTCATCACTCCTTCATGTCATTCAAACCCGTGTGACTTATTTTCTTCTTCTTTACATTTCTTGAAACATCTTCTTCCATGTTCTTTATGTTTGCTTCATCTTCTTTAAATGACGACAGAATGTTCATTTGCTGGTTGAACTGAACCTCTGAACACCGAGAGCAGAGTGAACGTCTTCTCTGGAGATGAGTTTCCTCCCTTTATGAAGGCAAAATAAACTCACAGATGAAAAATGAGTGAAAAGAGCTGCACTTTGTAATTACAGCACAAACAGGTCACTAGTGTGTGTGTGTGTGTGTGTGTGTGTGTGTGGGTTTGCTGCTGCACTGACTAACGCACAAACCGCCCGAACACTGCTGAGGTGTAATGATACCATCGCCCGTATCTGTGTGTGTGAGGTCGTCTCCTCTGATCCAGCGCAGTGGAGTGGGTGTTTGATCCTGGCGACCCGTGTCCTTCACCAGTGGGCATGAAGGTTGTGAAACCGTTAGTCAGAAGTTCTGCTAAGAAAGTTTCCTCTGCGCACGTGCTGCTGCGAGATGCTTTTACCTCAACAACACACAGATAGAGGGAATCTGAGCGGTTGCCAGGGTCTTAGGCTGTTGCTATGGTGGCGTTTAACGCGTCATTATGCGGTTCTGGGTGGTTGCCAGGTAGAGTCCATCCTCAAGAAGTCATGTCTATATTAGAGATGCACTGAAATTAATTTCTTAACCAAATCCAAAGTTAATGTTCTTATTTAACTGAAGACCATAAATAATGTTTATTCAGTAATCAATGAATTATTCAAATCAATAATCATTTAAATTGCATACAGGCAGTTTTTATGTCAACTTTTAATAATATATTAATTTGTAGCTGATAACAGATGTAATATAAATTTGTTTTCATGGTTTATTTAAACATGCATTAAATATTGAAGCGCAGGTTCAGTAAAACAAATATTATGAATATGTAGTATAGTGCATAGATTGATAGAAATGCTCCTCTCTAGAGTTGTTTTTTTTTTTTAGCTGACTATGGAGTTTATGGTCACTGAGGCAAATGTGCCGTTCAGTGACATTACTGATCTCAAGCTGTTTTATGGACGTCTTTCTGCAGTTGAATTGCTGATTGATGGATTCCATTATTCACAACTGATTCCAAAGGGTTGTTTTTTTCTTCTGATGATCGTTCATGTTTATTTGCTGCTGTAACTAGTAGTAAAGAGTAAGAGAAGATTTACAGCAGTCTGTCAGCATACATTAAAGAGCCATAAAACCACATTTACTGTTTGAATTTGGTCATAAAACTGACAGAATTTGTAAACTTGAGACAAAACTGAAATAATGTTCAGTGAAGATCTATTCATACATGAAAACAGCAGACTAAAAGATCTCGGTTCATCAAAACAATCAATTAATTTGGCCAGTATTTTTTGAGCCGCCATAATTTCAGTGCATCACTAGTAAATATACATGTAATGACATGGGCGTATCTGATCTGCGATGGACTGTGACAGAAACTCTCATTAACACGGAGAAGTTGTCAGGGATCGCCTGCGTCACCATCAGGACGAAGTGAGAGTCCGGTGAGAATGTCACGTGTTTCTGCAAGAGTCTGTGTGGAAACCAAGGAGCTTTTCGAGAAGCTTCTGCGCTCTCTAATAGAAAAGCCTGTGTTTCTTCTCTCTGGAGTAATTTAAAAGTGAGAAAGTGTTCAAACAGAGCCCGAGCGCAGTGATTTAGTAGCGGCACCGGGCGCGTTTCTGCTGTAAAACAAATGTGTTCTGCGCTCGCATTTCCCCGCTGAGGACTTTCTTCAGGAACCGAAATAAACAGCACAAAAGAAATCAATGCGCTGCGGTTATTTGTAATCTCTGACTGCGTCTCTCTCGGCGGCGGCGGCTTCACAATAAAAAACCCGGAGATGGAGGAGCGTCGGATACAGGAGAAGAGGAAATGATGGAAAGTCATAGGGGACGTTTAGAGCGTGATGAACGCCACGGAAAAAGGACGAGGGAGAAAAACCCAGCCTCTGAACGGCTTCTGCTGGAATTGAGCTGTTAAACCCTTTTTTTCCTCTTCATTGAGCTGTGGAGGTGCTGCCATCTTGAATTTATAACACTGACACCATCGCCGCTCGAGAATGTTCTGTCTGATCTAACTCAACGTCAGACGAGAGAAGAGAAAGAGAAAGAGAGAGTCGCTCTCACACACTCACTGGCCTTTTCCACATGAATCCTGGAACACTGTGACGGCGCGGCGGTTCGGATGTGTGACGGACCCGGTGCAGTCTGGACTATCCTCGTTACCGTCTCTAGTCAACATGAAACTCATTCGCCACTCGTTTTACTGACAGAATGTGACGGACAGAAATTGCTTTTAGTTTTTAAAACAAGACACTACAGGTGAACAGTGAAAAAAAACAATCACCATACTTCCCCCAGTTAAATAATCACAGTATATTAAAATACATTAATTATACACTAATTTGCAGAAATGTCCAGAATGGAAACCAAACTTCTTGTTTGATTTTGTTGACATATTAGAGTTAAAGGTTTTTACAGAAGGGATTTTGGATTTCTCTTTTTATCACTCCATAAATCAGAGAATAGTCAACAGACAGAAAAAAAGAAATTTTCACCATGTTTTTAGGGATAAAAACGTATGTCAATTATACATTAACAATCCCCTCTGTAAAAATCTTCAGAATATAGATGAGAATAAAACTTTTAAGTTTTTTTAAGTTTTAAAGATATGGACTGTAATGGAAATCTATGGATGCAAACAGATACAGTCTCATGAAATAAACACTTAAATGTGGGGTGTTTTCTTAAAGTTACTGAAGAAAAATAGCCTAAAATCTCAAAAATTGAAATGAAATAAACAAACAGTGGGTTTGCCTGTAGTGTCTTGACTTAAAGGGATTGGGAAAGATTACGAATACAAGAATATTTATTTCTTTAGAATGATCTCCTAAACCCAAAAAACTCAACAGTCCAAACTGCACTCACAGACAAACACATGACGGATCACACAGTAAATCGACACATCATTGACTCTCAGACATTGAAATGTTAAAGGGACCGTATTCTCTCCGCAAACGCTACAGAACAACGAGGAGAGCGTTTACTCATCGATCTGATAAACTCTCACCAATCGTTCGGCGTTTAACCCTCTGAGTTTCGTTCAAGCGTTACGTGCGGGTTAGTTTGTCGCTCTGTTTAGTCGGTTCATCCGCTTTGGCTGATAATCCATATTCTTCGTCTGATCGGTTATGTGAGTTTAGAAACAGGTTTATGACTGAGGGCTTCGAATTGATCTACTCCAATGAAAACTAAAACCTACCGGCTGAAGAGAAGAAGAGCGGCGGCCCCCAGGGTTTAGAAGAACGGTTCAGTCGTTGGTTGGTTAAATTCTGCTTAACCTTCACATTTTCCTGTCAGTTAACACTAAAACTCCTTTAACCCTTTGAGTTGACAGACTGTCCTATACGCTGATATACTTATTACCTTAAGATCTCATGACAGCATCCTACAACTTCAACTGAGAGTTGAGTCTCAAATAACTCTCAGATCAACATAAACAAAACAGTTTAATTATTTTAATATAAATGACATTTAATCATGAAACACAATGAATTTAAACAGACTGCTAAACGTGAAAGTTCAGTTTTCGTCTTTCAGTACAAATATCAAAGCATGGAGATCTAAAATGGCAGGAGTCGTCTTGTTTTCTGAGAAACCGATTGAGATTAAAAAACAAATATTTGCCAATGAGTCAAAAAAAGAAACTAACGTTTATTTTTCTAACTCAGTTGGCAGGTATTTGTTCTTCATTTTGATCAGTTCCTCAGAAAATTACACCTATTATCTTCTGTTATTTTGCATCTCCAGTTTAGATATTTGTGCTGGATAAGGAAGAAAGTGACATCAATTTCAATAGGTTAAAGTTTTGCAATAGTTCACACATTAAAATGCAACAAAATATCCACGTATCCAGCAGCTAGTCAAAGCTAGAAGAACTACAAAACGCCTGGCTATACTGTAGTTCTGCCGTCAAGCGTGTCCTCAGAAACAGGAAGTTCGTATGAAACCGTTAGGACCTTCTGGACTCAAAGGGTTAAAGTTGGAATCAATTTAGACAGAACGACGAGAGCGAAGATGAGACGGAGGCGCTGAAATAGAGTCCCTTTAACTGTGGAGTTTCGCTTGTTTAAACTGTTGTGAATCAGTTTCTGCTCGATAGGACGTTTCACAACAGCAAACAGTTGTGCGTGTTGTTGGGAGGTTAAGGGAGGGTTATGTGGGGGTTATTGGTAAGGTTAATACTCTGGAGAAGTGCAGTCCCGTCGTCAGATGACAGAACGCATCCACACATCTGAGGATCGCAGCGTTGGTTTTGCACCGATTAGCATAAATATTTCACAATGACTGTCATGAACACTTCTTCAGGTGCAAACTACGAGATAAGAGTAGTTAGACACCGGTAATGTTGTTTTCCCCTCATTTCAAATCTCGGTTCTGCTCTTCGAATGTGAAAATCGTCGCACGCTCAGCGTTTCGCGCTGCGTCCGTGGGCGTGCACTTCGTCCAGAGCTGTGTTAAGCGTGATTAGACAGACCGTTCATTAGTGGGGTTTGGTGCTGTTTAATTACCTTTGTCGAGTAGCCATTCGTCAACTACCCGACCGAGTCGGTACGGGATTCTTTGCCTAGCAATAGCCAGCCGTTCACTATCAAAGCTCCCTTTGAAGAACAAACAAATTCAACAGGTTACAATCTGGAAGGTCAAAGGTTAAAGATTAGAGGTTAGAGAGAACGCCAGCATGTCACCGTTTGGCAGGTTATGAACTTTAAAATCAGATTTAACACCCTCAAGGCTTTAAACATGGTTTTGGAGGTTAGAAAGAGAAGCAAGCTCTAGTTACCAAGTGTTTTAAACATGAGTTAAGCATATTTATGAGTCCGTTTAGAGGTGATATGTTACTTCTGGATAATTACAACAGTGCATTAAAGTGTCTTGGTGAACGTGGAAAAGCAACCATTGTTGTTCTCATTAAAAATGCATAAGAACATTTCCATATCAGCATATCGAATCCACAAACAGTCCTGCTGAACATCAAACTGTGAAACTCCAGGAAGACGTTTTCTGTATCGGGTCAAACCATCGAATGTTCTCGAGCACTCTGATTTGCAGCGTCACACCAAACCGTTTCGTTCGTGCATACGTTCAGACCTGTGAACCTGCAGCATCAGAGCTCCGTCAGAGACCTGCAGAGCTCATTAGGATTCGTATATAAACACTTACTGCGAGAGAAACCACAGTGAGAATGCACACACGTCCGCTGCAGATCAACCCTCCCTCGTTCTCTCTCCGTGACTGAGAGTTGGCGTTGTAGTGAAATCAAACTTGTCAGTTCTTTAATTAGCTGCAGCAATCTTTCCTCTCTCTCTTTAATGAAGTCACTCGTAGCAGAGCGACTGCCTCTTAATTGCTCCTGCAGCTCAACTGCAAATGATCTAATCAAAATCCCCGCATGCATCCCTACCCACAATCCCCGTCAGCGCTCGCTTAGAGCACCTCAGCTTTATTAGCGAGATCAAATAAGCCTGGATCATATGTAAATACATCAGGCATTTAGAAACGGATCCGTCACCTGCTGCCGTACAGCGACGCGTCTCTGATTCTCCTTCACAGTCCAGATTCTGTGCTGAACATCGACGCTGGAGCACCAGGCTCCATCACTGTCCTCAAACGCCGAAATGCATTAGAATGATCACGTATGTGCATGTGCGTTTATGGGGTCTGATGGCGGGTATCAGATGGATTCTTTCAGGGGTGTAAAATACTTTTTATTTGATTACTGTACTTAAATATTATTCTGGGAAATCTGTACTTCACTAAATTGCAATTTAAAGTGAATACTTGTAGTTTTACTTTAGGCAAGACACGGCAGGCAAAACTATTTTGCTTTTATGTCTTCTTTTAGACTAGTGGAGAAAAACCAAATCAATACATATCGAAGTTTTCGTTTATTACACTTAATCTATTTGTGTCTGTAGATTTCAATTACAATGCAGACAATATGTTTAAAAGTTTTTTATCTCCACTTTGGCAGCACTTACATACACAAAATATAGCAGTTTTATTCCTCTCTATATTCTGAAGGTTTTTACTGAAGGGTTTGTTCACATGTCAATCACATGGTTTTATTATTGCACTTTTCCTATTTGCGACTGTAGATTTCAATTACATACATATGTTTAAACGTTTTTATCCTCACTTCAGCAGCACTTACACACACCAAACTTAGCAGCTTTATTCCTCTCTATATTCTGAACAGTTTTACTGAAGGGTTTGTTGATATGTCAGTCACATGGTTTTATTACTACACTTTATCTGTTCGCATCTGTAGATTTCAATTACAATGCATACAATATACAAAAAGTTTTTTATCTCCACTTCGGCAGCACTTACATACACAAAATATAGCAGTTTTATTCCTCTCTATATTCTGAAGGTTTTTACTGAAGGGTTTGTTGATATGTTATTCGCATGGTTTTATTATTGCACTATATCTATTTGTGTCTATAGATTTCAATTACAATACATATATTTCACAAAATGAGTTTGTATCTCCACTTCAGCACGACTAACAGATGTCAAACTTAGCAGTTTTATTCCTCTCTATATTCTGAAGGTTTTTACTGAAGGGTTTGTTCACATGTCAATCACATGGTTTTATTATTACACTTTTTCTATTTGCGACTGAAGATTTCAATTACATGCATATGTTTAAATTTTTTTATCTCCACTTCAGAAGCACTTACAGACACTAAACTTAGCATTTTCATTCCTCTCTATATTCTGAACAGTTTTACTGAAGGGTTTGTTGATGTGTCAGTCACATGGTTTCATTATTACACTTTATCTGTTCGCATCTGTAGATTTCAATTACAATGCAGACAATATGTTTAAAAGTTTTTTATCTCCACTTTGGCAGCACTTACATACACAAAATATAGCAGTTTTATTCCTCTCTATATTCTGAAGGTTTTTACTGAAGGGTTTGTTGATATGTCAGTCACATGGTTTTATTATTGCTCTTTATCTATTTGCGTCTATATATTTCAATTACAATACTTCATTCACAAAATGAGTTTGTATCTCCACTTCAGCAGCACTCACACACAACAAACTTAACAGTTTTATTCCTCTTTATATTCTGAAGGTTTTTACTGAGGGGTTTGTTCATATGTCATTTGCATGTGTTTTTATAACATTTTATTCCTAAAAAAAATATGTTTTCTGTCTGTTGACAGTATTTTCTAATTTATGGAGTGATAAAGAGAGAAAAAAACTCTAATATGTCAACAAAATAACACAAGAATTATGAACTTGACTTTATCTAGTGTTTAGTGTTTTGCATTTTTAAACACATTTCAGAAAACTTGTCATATAATATGTAATGTCATAATGTACTGTGATTAATGAAATGGGTTAGTATGGTGAATTGTATATTATTCTACTGTTGAAATTTTAATTATGTATTTTACTTTTACATTCAAGTATGTTTTTGGTGATAAACTTGTACTTGTGAGTATTGAGAATTTTCATTCCCTACTTTCCCTTCTGTCATTTATTTTCGCTGGTATAATTTGAGTACTTTTTACACCCCTGCTTTCTGTTATATCCCAGATCAGTGTGTGAGGCAGAAACAGCTTCACAGCGTTTATATGAAACACATCAGACGCCGTTTTATTCTCTCGTTTCACAAGAGTCTTATCTCAGAAAGTGAAATCCTCATTTTGTGCGGAGGAAACACTTTCCTCTTTATCTGCAGTGTCATTTCAAACGCAACAGCTCGTCTTTGTGTTACTGGAAATACAGGTTTGATTGTGACGGTGATGTGATGAAGGCACAGACTCACGCTGAGCTCCTCATGAGATTCTCTCAAGCTGAAAGCAGAGCAAGTGCTCACACCGACGACGGCCACATCCAACATACACCCACCACGACCGCATGCTAAACCGCCAGCATCAGACGCTTCGCTGTTACTCACCGTCCACACACACACTCACACACTCTGATTCCTGACTGCATCTGTCAAATCAAAGCCACATAAATGTACAAGATTTCACAAAGACTATATTTTATATAATTATTATTATGTTCATTTTTAATTGTACAGCTAACAAACATCTGTCCTATTCTTGTGTTAACTTGACTTCGCTACAGAACTTGTTTTAATTTACCTAATTTCATTCATTAGCTGAAAGTAAGCATCTTACACAGAATCACACCTCGTCCATGTCGCCTTCATATGTAGCTCACTAGGGTTTGGAACGAGCCCCTCATTCATAAACAAACAATGATTCATAAAGTCTCTGCAAATATAGACTCGTTCTGAGAGACCTGAGAGGAAACAGATCATTACAGTAATTCTGGTACGATGTGAACGAGCGAATCAATCTCACCCCTCAAAGAACAGCTCCGTCTAATACTGATCAAATAAAATAAACACCAAGACAAAATAAAACAAACAAATGAAATTAAAGGAACACACTGAACATAAACTACCTCTGAGTTAAATAAAAAACGCTCCAACTTTGCTTCTTGTCAATTCTTTGTATCGTCCTGTGCTGATAAATAAATAAATAAACAAATAAAACTATTACATTCTGTAGATAAGATGAAATCAAATCCACGCTAAATACAAACTGCCCCGCTGCGAGCAGGTCTTGTAATCGCACTAATGCCACGTTCACATCACGACAGAATTAGCGTAATTACACGCTGTCACTCGCCGATCTCATCCTCAGATGAGGAAGGTTTCATTTCTATGGCAACGCTCGTGATGCCACAGTGGATTCCTGTGGCCGTTCTGTGTGTTTGTCTGATATTCTCACACTGTGTTATTAAGACATTATCAACTGTAAACCACAGCAAACCTCAGTGACCTTCAGCCTGACGAACCTCCGCTTAGAAACCTGTTCCCGTTAAATACAGCCTGTTACTATGACAACGACCGGGATCAGCGCTGGACGGGCCGGTCCTGCAGGATCTCCGTGCGCCAGCAGGAGGTGCTGGAAGCTTCCGCTCCTCATTCTACCCACAATTCCACTGCAGACTCCCTGTGCGCTAACTGGGTCACTGGATATTTTTATTTCTCCGGTCCGTGCTGCTGCTGCTGCTGCTCCTCACGTCATTAACACACAGGATTCATTTATTTAGTTACAGATTCATTGACACTGAAATATTCAGTCGCTTGCAAAGCTCGCAAAATAAATAAATAAACAAATAAATAATTTTTTTTGCTTAGTATTTCTGTCTTGATTTCCAGTACTTGAAATCTAAAATAACTTACGAAATTCAATCTTGTTTTCTCAGGAAAATACGAAACAAAATGAAGTGAGTTTATGGTTAAAACGAAAGAAAAAAAAATGCCAGTGGAGCCAGAAAAATAAACTTCATTGAAAAGGAACACAATATTGTTTTCTGATTCCTTTGGCAAATACTTTTTTTTTGTTTTAACATAAATTTGCTTTTTTCTAAAACATTTTTTTTTTCAGAAAACAAGACTTCATATTGTAAGTCATTTTGCTTTTCCAGGAAATGTATCGTGATTTAAGAATTGCACTGAAAACAAGACAAAAATACAGAGTAAGTGATTTTTTGCTGTGTGAGTTTATTGTGATGAAGGTTCCACTGGAATAATAAATAAATAAAATGAAAATACATAAAATAAGAAATAAAAAATAAGATAAAAACAAACTGAACATAAGCTGCTGTTGTGAGTCTATAGTCAATTTTTTTTTACTAAAATAAAATTTCCACTTTGCTTCATGTCAATTCACTGTATTGTAAATAAAAAACATCATAATACATAGAAATAAAATAATAAATAAATAGATAAATAAATAAATAAAATGGAATAAATAAATAAATAAATAAATTAATTAATTAATTAATTAATTAATTAATAAAAAAGAAATTAATAAACAATATTAATAAAAATAAAAATAAAATCCACACTGAATTTAAACTTTCCAATGGGTAACTTTAATTACACCAGCAGTGAGTGTCAATAAACAAATCCTTAAACACAAACAGGTTTGGTGTGACGTCATTAAAACGTTTAAGTTGACAATTTATGTTGATTTAGCACAGAAAACGTCTTCCTCAGAGAGAGAGACAGAGCGATAGAGTGACACGCGTCTGTCTGTCATGATCGTGATCACGTGTGTGTGTGTGTCTCACCTGACGGGAAGCGCTCGAGCACGGGCAGATTGTCCACCTGTAGTGTGGCGTTCCCGCCGCTCCGTGTGAATCTGACCACATGATACTTCCCGTCACTGACCATCACGCCGCTCTCCTCGATGATGATGTCGTCCGTCCCCACGTTAAAGATCACGCCGACCCTCCCGCGCTCCTGACACACACACAGAGAGAGAGAGAGAGAGACGCGGTCAGAATTTGTCTGATCATCCTGATATCAGTGACTGTGCTGCAAAGGTCAAACTCATTTTTATCAGAGACACTCTGAAGTTCACAAGTCTCTCTGATCTCATAACAGACTTTCAGCTTCATTCTCCTCCATCCTGACATTGTGTTTCCAAAAAAATTCACACACACACGAAAGCCATTTCATCTGCTATTGGCCAATCAATCAGACAGAGAGTCCCGCCCCAATCTGCTGCCCCACCCCCAGTGCTCCGTCCAGCCGTAACGTCACTCTTCATCACGTCAGTCCGTCAAACCAGCAGTTCACTGTCACCTTTATGTGCTCTGTGTGACAGCTGCATATTTCACTAAAATAAGATTAAAAAATAAAACTAATTCAAATAAAGATCATTAAAAAAACTAAACTAAACTAAAATATAACAAAAAATTAAAAATCCACCTACTTACTCTATTGCTTCATAAAAATAATGAAGTAAAAAATGAACTTTGATTAATATAAATAAATAAAATAAAAATAAAGATAAAATCTAAACTAAAATAAAAAAGCAAGATAAAATAAAAAATAAACAAATAAAACAAAAAGAAAATACAAAATAAATAAAATATTAATTGTGATAGCTGCATATTTCAAATGTTCATTTGTGTTGCTGTAAGTGCATCACTTTAACGGTGTTTTTCATTTGTTTTACACAATAAATTAAGTGAAAGTCAAACTCACCCTTAAATAACAGCTACTGAGCAA
>NPDK01077566.1:0-12360 GCA_013461565.1 Labeo gonius
ATGACATTTAATACATGTATGGAGTAAGAACATAAGGTAACCAAAGTGTTTAAAGCATACATGCACAGTTCAGTTGAACTATAAAGTTTACCCTCTTTTAGCTTTATGTTGTTATGCTGTTTTGTGTTCATCTGTTTCTCCCATTTGCTCCTTTTACACTATCCCTCTATACTAATACAATCAGATACAACAGGAACTGACAAACCGATTCAATTGACTGAGTCATTTACGCTGGAACCACTTTGATTTATTAAACTTCGATCATTCGGTTCAAGTGATTTACTAACATAAACCAGTTCGAAAGAGCTATTCATTATCGAATTTCGACATTGCTTGTTATGATTTTAAAAAACACACACAGTGATGGGTGAAATGGAGCTTTTCGAAACTCCAAATCAGTTAAACCACTGTGTCCCAAAATGATTAACTATTTCAAATCGCTCCAATCAGATCACACTTTGCAAATCATTTGATTCAGATAAAACTTCAAAGCACGTATAGTGAATCATTTGATTTAGATCAGAACTTTGCGTATCGCAACTCATTTGACTCAGATAGGGACTTTGGAGTAGGATCGCAAATCATATGAGACAGCGTGTATGGCGTCGTGTGGGTGAGCGGTTTGCTGATGTCAGCGTTTTGGATCGAGTGGCCCATGGTGGCGGTGGGGTTATGGTATGGGAAGGTGTATGTTCTGGACAATGAACACAGGTGCATTTTATTGATGGAATTTTGAATGTACAGAGATACCGTGATGAGATCCTGAGGCCCATTGTTGTACCATTCATCCACGACCATCACCTCATGTTGCAGCATGATAATGCACAGCCCCATGTTGCAAGGATCTGTACACAATTCCTGGAAGCTGAAAACATGAGTTCAGCTCTTGAAAAACGGGGGCAAAAAACACTGTTGCGTTTATAATTTTGGTCAGTGTAGTAACTAAATGTAGTTAATTAATATTATTCAGTACTTAGATGTATAATTACAAAACATCAAACCATTAAGACAGTACAGTTATAAAAACAAAACAAAGAGGAAAAAAGAAAGAAAGAATACATAAATACAAATCCTTTAAGAAAATTAACCTTAGTTTTATTTGTAAAAGTGTTGTACCCATGTATGATTTTTTTTTTTGTATAACCACAGTTTTACTATAAATACCATGGTTAAACTATGGTTAATGTAGCAAAATCATGGTTATTTTGTGGCTACCATGGTTTAACTATAGAAAATATGTAAACATGTTTTTTCCACCTTAAAAGGACACATAGAATGAATATAGATGTGGACTTCTGACTGCTTTAGGATTAACAGAGCGTTGGATAGTTTCCATGTACTTGATCAGGTTTCAAGATTTAGAGCCAGATTTTTGTTAATGTATGTGAAATTTGGCTAGCAGGAAACAAATGATTAAAATTGTTATGTCAATATTCTCTTTTGAGTACTCAAACAATCCAAATAAAACATCTTTAAAAGCCAGATGATTTTGATAGCCAACTCAATTTTAAACATGATTTTCTAAAAAAAAGGATGTCTGGATAATCAAGTAATCAACCCTAAGTTGCGTCAGTCCAGTAGGCCTAAGTGTTCATCTTTTAAGGCACTCATCCTCACAAAACATCAACAAAACTACACAAGATTAAAGAAAATGCCACTGCCAACATTGAAAACTTGTAATGAACATTGATTGTTTGAGTATTATGGATTGAATTATGGCTGCCGAGTGTATGAAATGATCACATGTCAAACATATTGCTCGGCTAAGCAGTTCCTGAGAACAAATACAAATTGTAATGTTCAAGTTTTGCATGATAAACAGTTCTGGTCTTGTGTTGAGTCTCCACTTGATACTCAAATGTAAAATGTGTGTCTTGAAGCGAAACCATTTTAGAGCCACCAATCCAAACAGAGCCGGCTTCAGCAGTTATTGAGGTTTTACTATGTGAAAGTTGTGAAACAATTGGGCAGAAGTGAATATTTTAGCATGTAGGCGGATGGGGCTGAAATTATGGACACCCCTTCGATGTGCCGCACAGAAGCTGCGAATTTAGTAATCCATAACTGTGCCAAGAGCCTTTATTGCGTAATAAATTCAGATGAGAGCCTTTGGCTTTAGAGATTCTGCCAGCGTTTTCAATTTTCCTTCTCCACCCGCTTCAAAACGACATCACTTCCATTCTCTCTCTCTCTCATCTGCCCTGGTGAGAAACGTGAGATTGTTTCTGTTGTCCCACTTTAAGTACAGAGCGCTTTCGCACGTTAGATCTGTCTAAACATGACTCTGAAATCTCCCCGGTAACAACTCTCTCTCTTTCTTCTTCTATCTTTTCTCAAGGTGGAACAACCGCTGGGATGAATAAATAAAGGACCACAGGATAGCTCTTTTACAAACCTAGAGAGCTGACTACTGTCTACATTAGTAGTTGCATTATAAGTAGACATACTATCCTGGCTTGAACCTAATTTGAGGTTTTTAACAGCCCTGGAGAAAGTGGCACCCTCATACATTATTAATAAAATTAAATAGAATAATAACAAAAAATATGCATAGCACAAACAAATACTGGGTGAAATCCCCTTTTTAAAAAAATCACATTTTGGGATATTTAATGAAATATTTAATGTGTATTTAATGAAAAGTTACGTATATATATATATATATATACACATCCAATTCAATTCTCATTTTAATTTTAGTTTAAGTAAATTTTAGTCCATTTGCTCTGTGCTTTTGTCAATTTTTTTGTTTCTGTTTTGCATTTTTAAAGTAGTAATTAAAATTAAAACTTGGCAACTAACTGAAAAGAAGTTAATTCAATATTGTAATACTATTATATTATGTAATAATATTTTGAATTAACTGTTATATTTTTTTGTTGAAGTTTAATGTTTTTATTTCTATTTATTTTAGTTATTTTAGCAATTTTAGTACTTTATCTTGAAATAAGATTATTTTAAGTTAAATATTCTCATTTCAGCTTTATTTTAAATCATGAAAATGATTTTTTTAAATAATTGAAAAGCATAAAATAAAATTAACACAGGTACATTTAATTTATTAAAATATATTAAATAAAATAAAAAAATGCATTAAAATAAAATAAAATAAAAACAGATGACAGTTAGTGCTGGTTGTCTTGCTGCAGTGCATTCTGGGATTGTCTTTACTGAAAATAATACACAATGTTCCCTCAGAATTGGTCCAAAATTAGGCATCTTCAGTTTTCTATGTACCTTTTGAAAAAGCTGTCACATATGTAGCATGCAAATATTACTCTATAATGTCATGGAATGGAGATGGAGTGAATTAACTTTTATATTTTCAGTTTTTGTTTGATTTTAATCTGTTTTTTATTTCTATTTATTTTATTTCAGTTCAATTTGAGCAATTTTTAGTACTTTTAGTACTTTAGTAATTTTATTTCAGTTAGTTGCAAAGTTTCTTTTTTTCATTTCAACTTTGTTTCAATTCATAAAAATTATTTTTAATAATTCAAAATTAAAGTAATTTAACACAGGTAAATTTAATGTATTAAAAATATATTAATTTTTTTTTTATTATTAAATAAAATATAATAATAATACACAAAATGTGGTCCAAAATTAGGCATCTTCAGTAGCTTTTGAAAAAGCCGTCATATATGTAGCATGCATATATTACCCTACAATGTCATCTAGATAGGGAGCTCACTAGGGATTGGACTAGAGATGAAGTGCTGATGGAGTGCTTAGTGTCGTCTGCTGTCTTCTCCTGTCTGTAAACCTCTACTGCTGCTTCCATCGCTGGAACGACAGTCAAGGAACCACCTTAATGAAAAATAGATCTTCTGTCGCCCATCCTAATAATCATTACAGTGATGTGTCAAACGTCAGCCGTCCGTTTATTACACAGGTGTGTCATGAAGCAGAGCACCGAACTGCCAGATGCACACAGTCAGAAACGACATGTTTTAATTAGTCGAACCCCCGAGGAGACAGAAATGATTGGCTCTCATAGTCTCACCCAGAGCACAGCTTCTCGTCTTTACAGGAACATCATTTTCACACCACATCTCACACTTATACAGATTCACACAACTATATATTTTTTTCACAGCGACAGGAACATTTTGCATTGTGTAATGAACTAATTACTTAATCAACATTTTTATTTGTCAGTGTTTTGCCATTACTCATGTCATTGTTTCTACTGAAAACACATTAATGCGTGAAATGCTGGGTTTATACTGTATAGAAACAGGTGACAACTTAAAATGTCATGTGAAATGCCACCCAATATATCAATATAAGAACAATATGAAAAGTCACAAATGTGTATAGCAGGGGAAACATCGTGTGTTAGCATTTACTGAGAAAGAAGATATTTTTTCCAGCAGTTCCCTTCTTTGGATATTTCATTTCATTTCATTTCATTTCATTTCATTTCATTTCATTTCATTTCATTTTTGCAAATTGCATTTTAAAAGATATTTAAAAAATAAATGCAGCCTTAGTGAGCAAATGAGGCTTTATATGTATACACTAAAGCAATTCCCTACTTTGCTTATTTTATTTTATTTTATTTTATTTTACTTTCACAGCTTTTTGGGCCACTTGTGATGTTGCCCTAGTCTTAAAGGGGGAGGACAGACTAACTAATAATATTTTTAAATAATATTTAAAATTTTATGTCCAGAATTTTTAATTTCTGCCCAGAAATTTCACTTTTGAATTTTTTTTTACTAATTAAACATACACCATTTTCATAATTCCACCCTGCCACCTCATAGCACGGCATGAACTACTCCGAATGTTATTGCATTAACACTTCTTGGATGCTCACCCTAGATAGGTAGCTTTTTCTGGGAGGTCAAAAACAGATACACGCAGAGCTTTTACAACGTGAACGATGACAGATTCTCAGAGGCCCGGGCCCCCTTCCGAGGAAGTAGAATTGACCCCCTCGGCAGATGAAACCCTACACCCTGCCAATCGTGGCCGAGCTGGTACCCAGCTGTTCTTGTCCTGCACTTGGGTGTGCTTCAGCCTGCATAGAGCGGTTTTTAGTTTAACCTCAGGAGGGTGATCAGGAGGGTGATCAGGAGGGAACGGAATTTAGCGTTGTTCATCATCCTAGCCTGGTATGGCTGAAAACATGTTGCCAGATATCTTATCTGAAAATACTATGCATGCAGGTTGGCTCGTGGAGCTAAGTTTACACAAGTCGCTGGAATGCTAGGACACATTTGCCTTTCACCACACACATATCGTAACAAGAAGTAAAAAAGCTTGTTAATTTTAAAATTGGCGAACACGTAGGCGAGAATCCTCGTTCTTAACAGGAATACGCTGAAGGGATATTTGAGCATAGTGGTATCCATTTCGAATGTGGCAACCGGCTGAACAACTGCCAGGGGTCCTGATAAGGAACCGAGACCAGGTGACCCCCAAGATCAGAGGTTATGTTCATGGACAAAATTGAAAGGCTGATTAGTTAGTCTGTCTTCCCCTGTAAGACTAAGGGCAACATCACAGACATAAGAAATGGCCCAAAAAGCTGTGTGAATAAAATAAAATAAAATTAAATTTCTATATTTGATTTTTGATTATATTTTAAAATGTAATTTATTCCTGTGATTTCAAAAATAAATTTTGAGCATTGTTACTCCAGTCACATGATCCTTCAGAAATCATTCCAATTTTCTGATTTACTGCTCAAAATTTTTTTTATTATTATTATTATGATTATGATGATGATGATGATGTTGAAAACAGCTGAGTAGAATTTTTTCAGGTTTCTATGATGAATAGAAAGTTTGGAAGAGAAGCATTTATCTGAAATAGAAATCTTTTGTAACAATTTAAATGTCTTTATCATCACTTTTGATCAATTTAAAGTATCCTTGCTTATTAAAAGTATTAATTTCTATAATTTATTTTACAATTTCTTTTTATTTCAGATAAATACTGATCTTTGAATCTTTCTATTCATCAAAGAATCATCAAACGTTTTAAATATTGATTAAAAAATGCTGAAAATGTAGCTTTGCTCAAAGGAATAAATTACATTTTAAAATATATTCAAACAGAAAACATTATTTTAAATGGTAAAAATATTTCACATTATTTCTGCTTATTTTGGATCAAATAAATGCAAGCTTGGTGCGCAGAAGAGACTTCTTTAATCTTACTGTTCAAAAACTTTTGACTGGTAGTGAATATTTTTAGATTGTTATATTGTTTTTATTTGATGTATTGTCTCTAGGGGGTGAATAATGAAAATAAAAAAACTCCAAATAAAAATTAAAAGATTTTTTATGTTGCTGAAATTAAAATCTGAAGCACACCTGTCTTAATATTCTCATACTTTAGGAAACTTCTGGTCATAAAGAAGGATATAAAAATCATAATGTGCATCACTAGCAAAATCAGCACTTGAAAAAAAATAAATAAATAACAAAATGAAAAATACAAAATATATCACCCAGCCAGTGTGGTTTACACTGTAGAAATATTTCATATAGACGGTACTGAATCAATGCCATATTTTTATATTTGTAATAACCTTTCAGATCAATGTAATTCTATTTCCTCAAGATTCCGAATTCCATTCCAAGCCCTTTAAACTTATTTCACTGGGACTCTTTGCTTTGTGCTGGAGAAAATAGGTCACATATAGCCTTCGACTTTTTTTGACCGGACAAAAGAAAAGTTCAGCTGAGTTTTATCACATAACTCAGCAGAGACCACCTTCATTAACCCCAGCGAAGAGAGATCAAGCTCTCATATTGCCAGATGTGCTTTGGAGCCCTTATCAGCCAGCATGTATGTGAGACAGGCTGATCTTAATTAAATACTGCTCCTATCCAAAGGCTATGCAGCGCACTCGTTTTTACTCCCTTCACTGCTGCCTTTTCCCATTCAGGGAGGAGATTATTTCAGCGGCTAATGGCGGAGGACTCTAAAAATCCCTTGCCTTATTAAGTAACATATTGTGCCTCATGCTATCTTAAGCAAATGGTTTCGCTGGAACTCGCTAGAATTCAAAGCTGAGACCTAACACCACGGCTTTGGCCGTGACAGGTTGCCTCGTTTTGGAGCCACGCATTTTCTCACTTGTTAGCAAATGGTGCTTGTTGTCACAATTCTCAATTTCAACTCATCAACATCACTAGTCTACCATATGTTAATACGGTTAATTTTAATTCACTTTGACATATAGTGTAAACAGAACGGCTGTGGATTTTTTTTCTTCAAATATGTGATAAAAACCTGTGAACTTTTCAGATTACATGTTCTTGCATGTAATGGAGCAGCTGGATGCAGTGCCATAGAATGTCATGATTTTTTCAAAAAACTGGTTTAAACTTCAAAACATCATCTTAAATGTGACCCAAATGGCATGAGATACTGACAAACAACCGAAGACTGTACTTTACATAGACAGTCTATTTTAAAACTTAGCAGACAGAATACAACAAACGTCAAAAGTCTACCATGGGCGGAACAACAAAATCAATTGCAAAACATTACTGTGAACTATCAAGCCAGTGATTTGGTTTATTTTCACTGAAATGGAACTAGAACAAACAATATACTGACTCCTAACACTTTATGTAATATCTATTCAATAGCCAAAACAATGGTATTGAATTACCCTGATTGTGTTTTTTAGCATTTACAGTGATATTAGAGCTGAACGATTCTGGATAAAATGAGAATCAGATTGTTTTTGTTTCAAATAGAGATCACGATTGTCCCACGATTTTAAACAGAGCAAAATAACAGGTTATTTACTAGAAGCTGTGAGAAAATATTAATTGCTGCAGTCTAAAATTATTTTGAATGAATTAATTTAAAAAAAAAAAATGTCTGAATGAAAAATTGAATGACTCACTCATAAATACTTCACTTTTTCCATTACCGAATGAATCAGCATTTTGAACAAATCTCCTAAATGAATGATTCAACGACAAATAATTTTTTTTTAACAGTAATCAACATTATAGTCAACAAACGTTATTTAAAGTGCCAATCTGAAGTGAAAACTACTATCAAAAGATGATTTGCTGTATTTTAATCGCTACCATAGACATCAGTGTTTTTATCTGAACTATAAACTTTTATTCCAATTCTTTTGTGATCATATGAATGATTGTAAGACAGAAATAATACTGTGTGGTTAAAAATACAGTTTGTGAAGCCGTTTCATACCTAAAAATGATAACTGCTTCTGCTCTGTCAGCGGCAGCGTGAACACAGGTTTAAATACTCCGGTAGGACTTTGTCAAAAGTTTAAAGAGCAGATCAAACAGGTTTTCGAAAAGCATATTTTTTGCGGTTTGTAATGTAGCTATCCTTCATCATATTTCAGAATATTCTGCCTGTTACGGATTTATGTCACTAAGTATAATATTAGCATAACCCCTGCCTGCGAAATACGAACAGTCTGACCTGCCCACAAACACTTCCGCTAGTTAGTGTGTTCACATCATGTCGAGAAGACGCTGTGTTCTGTGCTGTGAAAGCAAGTTTGTTTTGTTCTCTTTGCCGAAAGATGATGATGTGAAGAATTAGTGGTAAAAAAAAATTCCAACATACAATACAAATCTGTTGTCGTGTCCTCATCATTTTAGTAAGGACTGCTTCTCTGGAAAATTTAACGCGGGGTTCGCAAAACACTTTATTTATTTGGATCAACAAGCATCTCCGAACCACAACCTGTAAGTATGATTGATGTTATGTGTACATTTTCAACTGAGTGCTCAAAATATAAATTTTTTTGTGCTAATATGAGATGTAGGCCTATACCTAGTGTACCTTTAGGTTTCCAGATATTACCGTCTTACTGAAATAGTTCAGATAATTTGCAGTGAAATAGTGAAGCGATTAATATATACAGTCGTTGTTCTAATTACTTAATTTAATAATAAAGAATGTAGACATATTTTGGTTTACAACGGTATCGGTTTCATCAGTTAGTCATGTTAGCATATGGCTAACGTATCCACAGTTATTGTTTTGTGAGGTGTTTAAAGTTTAGCAGCTAAACTTTAGCTTGCATTGTATACAGAAAGACCAATCACAACAGACTTGGCCAGTTGGCCAATCAGAGTAGGCTTATGGTAGAGAGGAGTTTACAGACCTTAAACTCAGAACTGCTTCGAATTAATCATTTTAAAATCATTGCAAAATGATTCTAATATTAAATACATATTCTGAGAAAATTACAATGTTTTATGACCTTAGATACATTTAAACCTGCTGTAGGGGCCTCCAACACAATATTAGGACACTTTAAAATACCATATGACCTGCTCTTTATTAGACAGATGAATCATTGTCATTCAGAAATAAGATTGCGTGGTTTGAAATTTGATTGCGAGTTTTTACGATTACTCGTGCAGCTTAAATTAATATATGTGACCCAAGACCAGTCGTAAGGGTAAATTTTTTTAAATTGAGATTTATACACCAACTGAAATCTGAATAAATAAGCTTTCCGTTGATTTATGGTTTGTTAAGATAGGACAATATTTGGATGAGATAGAACTATTTGAAAAAAAAATCTAAATATTGAGAAAATCACCTTTAAAGTTGTCCAGATGAAATTCTTAGCATTGCATATTACTAATCAAAATTATGTTTTGATATATTTACGATAGGAAATTTACAAAATATCTTCACGGAACATGATATTTAGTTAATATCCTAATGATTTTTGTGAATAAAAGAAAAATCGATCATTTTGACCCATACAATGTAGGTTTTGTGGTCCAGGATCACATATGTGCTTAATTTTATTAATTATTAATATATTAGTAATAAATATGAATATCTATCCACTTGACTTACCATATAATTTGTTAATTTGTAAAGTCTTTTTATTTGCCACCATAGTCTTCATTAAAATACATCAAAATAGATCACATATTAGTTTATTTTGTTTTTAGTTATAATAAGTGTGGCATTTTGGAGAAAACCATGAATACTGTGGTAAATTTTACACTGGTACTCAATTTTCCAATATAGTCTACCCCAACTGAGCTCAATGTAAATAACAAGCTAGTGTAAAAATAGCCTTTTTGTGCTCTGGAAAATGTTCTTGTGTTGGCCTACAGACTGTGTTTTGTGTCTTTCACATACCTTCCAGCCTGCAAACTGCCTGTCTAACCCTCGTCCGACCTTCAGCCGAGAGAGAGGCAAACATGGTTGACCTGCCACTAAACTTTCCCCGGCTGGATGATAAGCGCTTGTTTAATTATATTCATCTACATGGATCTGACATTGTTCCAGGATGATGTCAGAGCTCAGCAAGGTTAGCAGGAGCTGAAAGTGGATGGGAATGTTAAAGCCACCCACTGCAGCACTTTGCAGGCAGCAACTTTATTTTCTGCTTTGTTCCACGAGCTCAGAGGGCAGCTTCACTATCCGCTGTTACCGAGGGCATACAAGGGCATCCGCCGAATACAGGCAAACCGGTTGGGAAAATGGTGGAAGATTGCGTTAAAGAGAAATAAATGTCACTCAAACGTGAAATACAGCAGCTCTGCGTGCTAATAGCCTGTTGGATGCTGGCCCACAAAAAATGTTTGCGAAATGAACATATTTTGGGGTTTATACGCTATAATAGTAGCGTTTTTTGATGATGTAACTTTCAAGAGCCACATTTGTACAAAGCTACGAAATTTGAGGAGATGCAATCATAGTATATTTTTCGAATTGCACACTTTTTTAGGGGTGTGGGCGTATACATACAGGACATGTGAATGTTTTCATGACAACAGCAGGTCTTGTGAAGTGATCACTCAAAGGCAGGTCAATTCCCTTTGATAGATAGGTTTACGTGTGTGCACCTCAGGGGGGGAAGAGTACGCAGGGCTGCTATAAAACATCTTTAATGGCTGAACCCGGTGCTGCTCCAGTCTTCATCTCATTTACAGGCAACTTGGATGTTTTATCACCTTCAGCTCTCCTTGCTAGCCTCGCCACCCACACGAACCGAGCGGGCGGATGGTGGATGAGCAGACCCGACCGCCAATTATATCATTGCCCTTATTTACGCCATTCAAATGTTTTCAGGTCAGATCTAATCTCCTCCTAATCAGCGAGGTCAAACCACAAAAAGTGCATATCGCTTCAAAAAACAGGCCAGCTAAATCAGAGACGTCTAGCTGCTAATGTCAGTTGAACCACAATTGCATAAGCAACAAAATGGCACATAAAAGCTGAAAATTCTCAGCCTGCTGTGCATAAAATGGAGGTTAACTGAAGCATGTGCGTAATTGTGTCACTGCAGTTGACCGGAGTCGAGGTCTGGTTTGCGCAGGGTCACGTCGACGAAAGGTATTAAGGTCGTAACTGTCGTTTCAGATTATCTCAAATCCCCGCAGATTTGCTTTGAAAACAGATCGATTTGCGTGTAAGTGGACTCCTAATACAACTTATCCTATCTTATGTAACACGCTGTGCTAGCGAGACCAAAACTTAGTCAACAGTGTGTCAAAATGGAGATGTTTACACCTACAAAAAACTCCTACGTGCAGATTAAAACAATAAGGTTCTGCTATCAGCAGAATTTGACAATCCAACAAGTGGCCTTCGTTTTATGCACTTTGGCCCAAATAATTCTACCCTAGCGTAGCAGTTCTGATTCTGTGTTCTAGTTCCTTTCTGCTGATGCCACAAATGAACACAGCACAGCAAAAAAGTTACCATGAGGTTTGTGCTAAGAACAATCACATCAGTCTGCCCATCTAGCATGGAGAAGAAAGGACCAAACCCATCTTTTTAAAGCATTTTTAAGCAAAGAAAATGGTCTTACTGTAATCTGTAATGACCTTTTAGAGCATAACTTTGGTGGTGGGATACGTCATAGAACACTTAAGGTCATGTTAATCTGTCTCAGAGCAGGGGAATTAAAACAGCCAGGCTCTCATCGTGTACAGAGGATATGTCCTCCCGAATATTCAACTTATTTAACTACCAATATGACTGCTGATTCATAAATTATTACGTTTGGTCACCCCAACCCTGAATGTGAAAATATGTGTGGTTACATTCTTTTAAGAAACCCAATGATATACATGAATAAAATTGATGGAAGTGTCCAGATTTGCTTGTGTGGATGATTAAACAAAATATAATTTCTAGTTCAAGCACAAAATAATGAGGAGGTCACTAGATTATGAAAAATAGCTTGTAACCCTGGACCACAAAACCAGTCATAAGGGTAATTTTTTATACATAATCTGAAAGCTGAATAAATAAGCTTTCCACTGATGGAAGATTTTGTTAGGATAGGACAATATTTGGTCAGGATACAAAATCACCTTTAAAGTTGTCCAAATGAAGTTCTTAGCAATGCATATTACTAAT
>NPDK01077573.1:0-10774 GCA_013461565.1 Labeo gonius
AAAAAAAAAAATGAAACTATGTTGGAAAGATACAGAAGAGTTTCCTTCTGGTGGTAATGCGTATATGTCGAACTCGGTTGAATGTACGTTGAAAGCTGTGCGGAGAGACGGAGTGGAACATGGAAAATTAAGCATACCTGGACCTTGACAGACCACAAACTGAAAAAGTGCAAGTGCCAGTTTACAGTAGCAGAGCTCCAGAATGCGACCAAACCGGCATTTTTTCTGCCGGTGAGATTACATTTTGTGAGTGGTCATACTGGTGTGACCACTGCATTGTTCAACTGATAAGCACTGCCATTTCTGTTGCGCATGAGAAACATCAAATGGCAAACAAAACAAAAGTGTAACAAAATGTATCATCTCAGACTCGCAACACTGTTACTGCACAGTACTGTAAGACCCAGAGAGAATCATTCAAATCCTGGCCAGAATTCTGTTATAAACAGCGCTGACAGAAAACCAGTAGTAACTCTAACTGTAACCACGGTGTTGTGGCAGAAATAAGCTGTCTCCGAAATAGTTCACTTCAATAATCCCTATATAGTGTATGGCAGTTAAGTAGACTATGTAAACGAAATGAAGTGAACGAATTTGGACAATGACGTTTAGATTGCGTGTCAGAATTGCAAAAACACATGCTTTTTAAATATCACCAAATTATCATAATTTTTGTAAATTAACAAAGATGCCACCTCAGTAAATTAGTAAAATAATAAACTCAGTTAAAGCCTACGTTATAGATTTAAATATAAATAATGAATGAAATAAACGTTAAAGCAGAAATAAGAAAGATATAAACGGCATCTCATTTAAACTCACTCTCTCCCACTCTCTCTTCGAACTAGTCGGTTCTCCGCATTGTATTGTGGGAAACAGTGCCTCACTTGAAATCAGAATGCATTGTGGGTAAAACGCAGTGAATGACACAATTCGGACAGCACTACACAATGGCTGACACCCGATATAGTGCACTATATAGTGGATAGTGAGCGGTTTCAGACACAGCTATAGTCTAGAATGTTATTACATTATTCATTTCAGGATTTGTACAACCTTTTGAAAGAGAAATTGTAACTATTTCCAGCACTTTAAAGCTCTAAAACGATCCAATTTGTGTTTTTTTTTTAATAGGATGACCAAAATATACTTTGTGGTAAACAAACGGCAGCAGAGGAGCACTCACTGGCTTCTTAGTCATTCATTTCTACTTTTCCATTACATTATGAAATCATTATAAAAAAAAAAAATACCAAATGATCAAGAAAACATTTTGTCAGAGCTCTATAGTTTGTATGAAGTAAGAAAAGTCACAAAGTGCCCTGAAAAACAAACTTTTCTTCAATTTGTGACTAAATCTCAATCACTTAAGTCGTTGGTCAGTTCCATATAATGCTATAGAAGAATAATGGTACATTTAATAAGGGTAGAATAAATAGAATTTTGCACGTTACTGTTGTTAATTAAAGTACATTTTGTATGCTTCCCAACTGAAGCTTAGTGCTTTACTGTCAAATCTGCATAAACAAGAAATGAACATGTAATATTATTAGTAACTGCAATTACTAATGCAAAACAGTAGTTATTTTAGGATTAAATTATATTTTTAATACTCCCACACACCACCCCACGGCTGTACCAATTCTGCTCCTGGTGCACCATCTGTAGAACTTGGTCACACTGGTGCCACCACTCTCAAATGTCAGACTGGAGGCCTGAGTAATAAACTTTTGCATGGTTTCTCTGTGGTACTGGGGGAATAGCAAATTTAGAAAAAAAATATTCCAAGTTTATAAGTTTGATCAGGTATCAGATGTTATTCAATTTAAAAATCAGAAAACCAGTAAATATGCCATCAACCCAGGCACAATTCAAAAAGACCTACAAAAGTCCTACAGGTGCCAAAGGAGACTTTAGTTAACTAACCACAAAAACACTTCTCAGTTTCTGCCAAATATATTCCGGGGAAACTTCAACTACTGCTGTTGGTGATTCAAATCCAAATCCATTGAGTGATAGCAAAGTTGGAGAGTGTGTCCGTGATTTTACATTTGAACGTCTTAAACTATGGATCCGATCAGGAGTTTTATTCATGGTCTAATTGACCTGACAAAAAGCAAAAGCGTCTGGATGACACATATATGGGATCCTGGTTTGTACCAGAGACCCCGCTATTGCTCAGCAAGCTGCAATCCAGTCATGTGGTATGCAATGATGTCACAGAACAGCATGTCTAAGCGTCTGAGCTGGCCACACCTCACGCCTACTGCACTATAAATAAACCCAGATAGGATTGCATGCAAACCCCCATCCACTTACCCAGATCCTGAGCCTTCAGCTAAGGCTCAACCTCTCAAGTTTTCATCAATGGGAAGCCAGGACCATGTTTACCATAAGAGCTCACATGTGTCTGAAGTATATACGGGTCATTCCATCCCAAAATAAAGGGAACTAAAATGGCACATTTTCACCCCTACTGAAATAAAACAATATGAAGTGTTCCGCATACACAATATACTTAAAACATATATATTTATACCCCCTTAAAAATAAATAAATAAATAAATAAATAAAAATCAGGGCTTAGACTTGAATCCTTCCTACTGCAAACTGTTTTAACCCTTAAAGGAATAATTTCCTGATAATTTACTCATCCCCATGTTATCCAAGACATTCATGTCTTTCTTTCTTCAGTCAGAAAGAAATTAAGGTTGAGAAAAACATTCCAGGATTTTTCTCCATATAGTGGACTTCAATGGGAGCCAATGAGTTGAAGGTCAAAAATTGTATTTTCAGTGCAGCATCAAAGGGCTCTACATGATTCCAGCTGAGGAATAAGGGTCTTATCTAGTGAAATGATCAGTCATTTTCTTAAAAGAATAAACATTTATATACTTTTTAACCCCAAATAGTCGCTTGCACTAGTTAGACCTCACACGTTACATGGTCATGTTGGAAAGGTCACGTGTAATGTAGGTGAAAGTATTGACCAAGTGTTTACAAAGCGAATGCGCAAAGTCACACGCCCTTTAAAAAAAGGGTAAAACAACGATGTGGGACAAAGAACTAACCACACGTGACTTTTTTTAATGTGATTGCGTGATGCATGAAGCCATAGACGCGCATCGCAGAGCTAGTGCAAGACAAGCATTTGTGGTTAAAAATTTTTTAAATAAAAAAAGATCGTTTTGCTAGATAAGACCCTTATTCCTCAGCGGGGATCGTGTAGAGCCTTTTGAAGCTGCACTGAAACTGCAATTTGGACCTTCAACCCACTGATCCCCATTGAAGTCCACTATATGGGTCCTGGAATGTTTTCCCGCAAAAGCCTTCATTTCTTTTCAGCTGGAGAAAATGAACATCTTGGAACAAATTATCAGAAATTTTTTATTCTGGAAGTGAACTACTATTCTGGAAGTACATACAAGAACATGCAAAATGTTGTCTAAAGATCCGTTTTTGTTCCAAGGAGCCATGGATTTTCCTAAACTGAGACATTGAGGTTTTTGGACATTCCTGTATAACCAAATTTGTCGTGGGCCTTGAAACAAAGACAGCAGTTGTGGTTAAACCAAGTGAAATAAAACTAAACTGGTAGTTTTGCAATACCAATACATAAAAGTAATCACTCACTAAACAGGAAAATTAAAAATGGTCAAGTAACTTCTATTGGACCACTTGAGATGGTTCAACCCATATAAAAGTACATTATAACTATATAATATTATAGTATAATATAACTATATAATATACTTTCTTGAGCACTTATATAAACGATAGTGTTTCATTGGAAGCAGCTTCCAGCACCTGTGCCTTGACTCCAGATTAGCCATGCTTTGATCATGCGCTCTGTTTAGCATCACAGTAAATGAAAAAAGCCCACATGATAATAACTCATTGCCTATGAATGTGCATTGAACCAGAGGGCACACTGTGCCAAAGCACTAAAACAAACAAATAAAACGCATCCTGTAGAGACAGGAAGTGGGCTAGACCTTTGAAGAGTGTTTCAATGTTGGGACCCAACAAAAGGAAAAGCAGCCCGGTCCTCATCGACTCTCCATTTCAGACCACCTGCGCCCAACGGTGACTTTCATCCACCATCACCCACGTCCCTTATCATCATGAATCATGATATCTTCATTACAAACGGTAAAAAGGCATTGTGGCCAATGAATTTTAAAAGGTCAGCACTGACCAGGCAGTTCAGGCCGTCACCCAGACAAGAGTGCATTTTCATAACAACCACCTCTTATCAAAAAGAATGAATCTAAAGCCTGACAACAGTCCTAGGCTGACTCCAGGACTTCTATTAATATCCCACATTAGCAGCTCGGTTCGCTAACATAGTGAGTCAGTTTGAGACCATAAAAAAGATCCTTACCTGACCTAACGTTGGCCTGCATTCAAGAGTTACACATCCAGACGACAGGTTGCTCATACAAGATTTCCACATTCCAATGAAGTGAAGAGAGCAGTTCAACACACTCCTGAGATCTATGGCACTGCAATGATGTAACCATTGGACCACTGTCATATGTTCCGTTTCCATGCCTACAGTGCCTGGAGTGGCAGCTAAGAGTGGTTTCTATGGTAACAGAGAGCTTCAACAGGGCACTTCAGTGCATCTTTCCTGCGACCAGTCCCTTGGAATTGCAAGTACAGCGAGATACCTGACAAACAAAACTAACAGTGAATTTCATTCATTGAACTGAAACCAGGAGCAGCTGGCAAAGTGCAGCTTGGAGACGAAGAACATCATGAGAGCATTACAGTAACATGTGAACATATGCATTGCACGGCTCCATGCACACCATGTGCTTCTTGCATGTGAAATTTTAAAGGCTGGTGTATCAAATGTCACAGCCCCTAAACAGCCTGAGAGTTTTAAACTGCTGAACTGGCCTTGTGTTGTCTTGTTTATGGAGCCCTAAGGACAAACAAACTTATTACATCAATAAAAGAGCAGCTGCATCATTACCGCTGATTCACAGCTGAGCAAAACTTTGGATGTATTTTAAGACTCTGACAAGACCAGTGCCTCCAAACAATGACAAAATCTATAACCTAATAACAACAGAGAAGAACAGACCATTTAATGTACTCAGGTATCCTTAATTCGGTGGACAAAAGTAAAGGATGTTATGGTACATGCAGGACCATCCTAAGACTTGCCTTTCAAAATCTTTTTTCCCCCCAAAGATGTCCAAATGTAAAAAAATATTGTCAACTGCACAGAAACTTTAAAGGTCAAAGCTTCTGTCAGTTGTCTATAAAAGTAAAGGCACTCCTCTGCTACCCGAAACACTCATTCACATTATGGATGAGTACTATAAATAACCGTTCTAATTCCATGAGAATCGGGAAGTGCACTTCACATCTATGACGATAACGTCACAGAGGAATGATATAGTTGGAATCACTTTCAGAGCAATTTTTCCAGCTTATGAACAATAACAGCCAATCAGAATCCACTCAACTTTAAAAAGCTTGAGCATTTCAAATGGCAGACAACACAACTGCATCACACGATTATAATAAACAAAACATTATTGTATGTTGGTGTGGATGCTAGTTATCGCTGCAGTTATCTTTATAGTAATTGTTTTTTTTTGTGAACAGGCATTAAAGGGATATTCACCCAAAAATAAAAATTCCCCAATGACTTACTTTTTTCAGATGAATACAGTCAGAGTTATATTAAAAAAAATCCTGGCTTTTCCCAGCTTTATAATGGCAGTGAACGGTGGAGACTTTGAAGGCCACAAAAAGTGCCCATATTGATCATAAAAAGTACTCCACATGGTGGGTTAATAAAGGCCTCCTGAAGAGAATCGATGCATTTGTGTACGATAAATGGCTCTAGGAAAACAGCGAACAGTGAGTAATATGCATATTCAATATGGATATTGGCATGTAGATGTCTTCAAGCCAGGAGTTCTGTCCAACATATTAAGTTTGATGCAGATTGAACATGGTATGTTTGAGTTAGTGTAAAACATGAGATATCCTGTCTCCAAAAGATGGCGCTATGATTATAACTGAATACTGGCCTTTAGATGTCTTCAAGCCAGGACTCTTACTAAATGTGAAGTTTGGTGCAGATTGGACATTGTATGTTTACGCATAAGCAATTTCCTGTTGTCAGCAGGTGGTGCTATGATTATAACAGCATATTAGCCTTTAGATGTGTTTAGGACAGGACTCGAACGTGTGAAGTTTGGGGCAGACCGGATATTGTACGGGTGAGTTACAACAACAACTTTTCCCATGGCAAAACACTGAACTTTAACGAAAACTCAAGGTCTTCACAATTTAATGTCACAAAGGGCTTTACATTACACTGACCAAATCTGGTGTTGATCGGACTAAATCTCCAGAAGGAGTTTGTTTAAATACAACGCATTAAAATGGCAAAAACGGCACAAAACTTGCCAAGAAAAAGACTTCCTGTTGGGTTTCGGACTTCATACTAGGGTACTTTTTTGTAGGTATTGGTGTGTTACGTGTGTCTACCAAATTTTGTACATGCATTTCAACATAGCTTGAGGGGTACTTTGTTGAAATTGTATAGGTGGCACTATCGAGCCATTTTGTCACACCCACTTCTGAACCCTATATTAGCTGTAAATATTCACCACTTCCACGAGATCTCAAGCATGTTTAGGCCCTCAAAAATGTGATAAATTTTGTAGAAGAAGAAACTAAGCAATTCCAATAGGGTCCTCGGACCACCAGTGCTCAGGCCCTAAGTAGGAAGGGCTTGAGGGTGAGTAAATTATGGAGTAACTTTCATTTTTGGGTGAACTATACCTGTAACTCACCATTTCAAAGAGAGTTTTCAATGCACCATGAGAATGCACTCACTTGTTCCACTGATTTTGATATTAACAAGCATGTTTGAAAAAAAAGAATTTTGACAAATATAGTATTTCTACAAAACACTATTCTAGGCTAACTTGATACTACAAATAAACATCCAAAAATTTGTTCACAGACCTATAAATGTGATCCCACACTTAATAGAGGAGTCTTAGGTGAGGAATTAAAATTGATTAGGCAGCTCAGTTACCTACTGCCTTTGTTACATCAGATCAGTCTACATTCATTACCCAGCCAGGTCCCATGTCTCAAGCCTACAGGACTGCAACATTTCGACAGAGACTATTTAAGTAAACCTGTAAGGCAGAAGTGAGATCAGCCAGCGTGCATTGGAATCAAAAAAGTAAATCAATTTGGCTTTTTGGTACAAGGTCATGTTAGATATGGATCCAAGAAGTACAACATGACTTTTAATGTAATCTTACTATCATTAATCAAAGAGTTTGCAAACATCAGCAGGTCTCCTAAAGGTTCAGAGGGATTCAAGATAGTGGGGTTAACAAGCTAACTCAATTTGTTAATCCACTCATGAGAAGCATGCAGTACTTGATTAGCTACTGAGCAAAGGCTTTCAAGACAGATGGATCCAGCAAACAATGGTACTCCATCAAAGCCCATCTGATACAAGGTAAACCACAATCAAAGCTTAGCAACATTATATCTGTTGTTTTAATCACCTATAAAAGTTGAGTTCTCAAGTTTTATGATGGAGTGCTCACATATCAGTAGATGCGACTGAATTTCATCACATTCTGGGGATGTGGCTTTAGGGTGGGGGGAAACATATCCTGGTTACCACAGTCATTCACTGATTTCTATGACAAAATGAAGACAAACATTCCCATTAAAAAAAAAAAAATTTGGAATGTTCATTTTGCGCTACATAAACATCTATTCTCTTTCAATATAGAATCACAAGGAAACATCATCTTAGTTGTAGTTATGTTCATACCCATTACTAGAAAAAAAGCAGACCAACTAAAGCCTCCCAATGACCAGCAAACCACTCATAAACCATCCCTATTATCAGTGGCCAAGCACTCCATAAACTTTCCGGGTTATTTTAGGTCCTCACATCATCTGTGCCCTTGCCAATGTCTGTGTAAGGTGCTATTAGGGAATGAGGCAAGTGAAGACCTTTGCGTGATACATGGGTGGCAAGCTGCATAGCCTATTAACTAACGTGGAACACAAAGACCTACTCTAAAAGCCTTTTTGATGAAACCATCAGTTCACAGCAGGCAAAAGTCCAAAATCCTAGTGAAAAACAAACTTTACTGCTTGGGCAAACATGAAAGGAATTTTACTTTGACAAACATGGAGTGGCACTCATCAGGGGAAGTTTTATTCGACTACAGTTACGTGAAAAGACGACTGGCTAGAATCGCACTAGAAATTAAATCCCACTTATATTTTTTTCACTCAAACAGATAAAATTAAGCAAGACAATGTATTCAAAATCCTCCCAGAAAATGTGTCTGCTGGTTTCGAATTGGGAGGCTGTGCATTCTTGATGACTGCAGCTCTGGCTAGAAGCTTGACAGTATTGCAAGTATTAAGATATTAACCAGGTGTTGCACATCTTTAACATGCTTGAAGCCAAATAAAACACTGGCAATATTTACATACTAGACTAATTTAATAAATCTAAAGGAGCTAATTTATCTTTATCTCTGAGATCAATCCTTTAAATCAAACTACACCGTTAAGATTTGTTTTCCAGGTGCAGCCTACAACTGTTGGGAAGCCATGAAATGGAAAAAAACAGTAACTAAATACATTAATACATCCCCTTATTATTAAGCTATTGTTGGTGCTGTAGCCTTTTGACCTATTTAGCTTTTTCTATTATTTTGCAGACAGCTTATACTCCCCTTTTTGCCAATGTATACAGTCTTTCTCCCATACCACCAGATAAATTTATATCAGCTTTCAGTTTTTGCCAAAGTTGGCAAAAGTGCAGCATTTTTCAACTCCAACAGACTCTCATCCAGTGATCCTCTGACTGACAGATGGTCTATTAACTTCCACTGAGAAGAAACTTTATCATCATACGGTCGCTGATCTCTGGAAGTCCATGTACAGTAGCTTCTGACTGTTTTTCACAAGTCAGCACTCGCTTACTAACATTCAGGCCCAAACAAATCAATCTAAGACTTAACAGTTAACAACACTATTCGTATATTTTCTAAATAACAAATGTCTCTATTTTATGTAAATGCATTTCCAAAAGCAAATGCAAACACTTAAATTAACTACTATTTAGAGTTGGGCGATGTCTACCAAATTGGCATCGGCCGATGTCTACAGTGAAACATCGCTATGGACAACAACATCATCGGGGGAGGTTGGGTGTTTGGTGCCCGAACCGTCAACCTATATTCAGAAAGGCAACAAATAATTCTAACAAATAATGCAAGGTAATAAAGGAGGGTAAGCCACTAAAGATTGTCTGTTACATTACAGTAGCCTACATTAAATTTCACTTACTACATAAATAGCGTAATAAGAGATGATGAGGACAATGGCGAATGATTTGCAGATCCTGAGCACCACTGACAAGCATCTAATCTTGTAAAATGTGTGGTAATAACTAACTGACACTCTAGTTAACACAGAGCATGTTTGATCACGAATCTGGAAAGTGAAAGTAAAAAGCAATCGTGCATTTAGAAGCAGTTTCAATGCCCGCATATAAATAGCAGCTCCCAGATGCCCGCAATTGATAGTGTATTTACCCAACGATATAACTGCGAGAGAAAGTACAGAAATTACTCCCATCTCGTATTTATTCTCTTTAGGGGTTTTCTTTCATTTCTTTCATTTCACGTTGTTGGGATGCGGCAGGTTATGAGGGGGTTGGAATCACAATGCTGTCTCAACATCATGATATCTATCAGCCATCAGCGATGGACGATAACATCGTCTATCGGCCCAACCCTACTACTATTGCTTGCTTATATATGTGATCAAGCCTTTGGTGATCTAAATTCATTCCATTTCAGTTGTATCATCACGTGCATAGCCAACTTTATATAGAGAGCTGTGTGAAAATTACGTTTACATTTTGTTACATCTTGTTACAATAGAAACATATACATTGCCTTATGTGTGTAAAATTTACACTACTATTTACACCCAAGCTTTTGAATGGTATAGTGTATAACATTACAAACGTTTATTCCAGATAAATGCTGATCTTTGATCTTTCTATTCTTCAAAGAACTCAACTGTTTTAAAAATTGATCATCATAATAAAAGTGCTGTTCTTGAACAGCAAATCTGCATTTTAGAATGATTTCTTAAGGATCATATGAAGACTGGAGTAATAAGGAAAAAAACTTAACTTTAACATACATTTAAATAGAAAACAGTTATTTTAAAAAGTAAAAATATTTCACAATATTACTGCTTTTGCAGTATTTTAGACCAAATAAATGCATGCTTAATGAACAGAAGAGAATTCTTTAAAAAACATTAAAAATCTTTTGACATCTAAAAACTTTTGACTAGTAGTGTACGTATGTGAGTAAAATTGGATATAGAGAGTTGTGTGATAATAAAGTTTAAATGAACCCTTTGCCATAAGTGAAATCCACCGCTACAACACACAGCACAAGAACAAGCACAGAACAAGCAGTTGGCTGTGTAATGTGAAAGTCTCATTCATTTTTATTTATCTGTTAATTCTTTGTACAGTAAATTACAACTACATAGTGCTCAAAATGCACATTTTTGTCCAAATAATTTAGACATTTTAAAGTAACACAATTTCTAAATCCTGCTTCAACTAAAAAGGCTGACCTGGCAAACCTTGTTGGTCTATATTTATTATAACAATCACCTCTAGATACATATTTAGTCATCATAGTAACAGAAAGCGTTTTTTTTT
>NPDK01078371.1:0-13923 GCA_013461565.1 Labeo gonius
CTTGACTTCTAGCATGCCTAATAAGACATTAATTAGCTGGTTCAGGTGTGTTTAGTAAGGTTTGGAGCCCTCCAGAACCAAGTTTGGAGACCCCTGCTATAAAATCTTATTTACAGTGGCACCAACCGTGCACCTTGGCACCTTGGTTCCCACTTGCACTGTAACAGTTCAGAATATAATACACAATTCATACGAACTTCTTTATGGTCTTTAGTCTTTTTTGGTACTTGACAGTTGTGATGAGCAGTCATTGTTTGAAAAGATCTGTGGGAAGAATCTTCAAAGATGTTCCTTTTGGGAACAGTGAGTTTGAAATGACAAGAAGGATGAGTAAATAATGCAGAACGTTTTGGGTTTAGGAATTTGAAAAATCAGGATTTGAGCAATTAAGATTTTGGATGGCTTTCTGCTTCAGGCAAGATCCAAGACCTTGAGTGAAAAATCTGGCTGCTCTCCATTGAGTAATAATCATCAGGCAGCACTTCTAAATGTCTTTTTTTCTGCTCTTTAAAGTTTGTGGCTCCTGAAGGGGAGCAAGAAGACTGAGAGAGCCTAGAATGTCTAATTAACATCCCTTCACTAACTTTTCCTGTCAGTGGAGAGCTGCCCAGTCAATAGCAGACAGATAAGGGTGAGATATGCTCAGAGCTCATCTGTTGCCCTGAGAGATGGTGCTGATGAGGAACTGTGCTCTGCTGTCTAGTTTTATCCTCGTTGTTGTTAGGGAGGTGGTAGAATGTTACAAGGACACTGAAGTTCATAGTATAATGGGGTTGTCTTTTAGATCAGAGATGTCCTTTGCTGCGTGTGAAACCAATTCACCTGCTTACCTTGTGTTTTGGACACCTAACTGAGAAGCTCTCTTCTTGAAATGTGCAGCCTGGAAAAAGACACAGAGGACAGAAAGACAAAGAATTGAAAGTAGAATTTAGAAAATGCCACTGGAAATGCAAAGCAAGGCCTCATTTCTGACTTAAACCCATATCCAGTGATGCAACTCCAACTTTCTGCCATGGCAATTTCTGATAGCGGAAAGCAATGCATGATGAAGGGAGACTAGTCTGGATGACACGCCATGGAGCATTCATGAACCATCTGGTGCATATTGTCCAGAGCTGACGATATCTGCCAGTTCCATTTCTATGCGACTTCTGGGATTTGGTGTACACAGTTTTTTAACAGTCAAACTTGTTGGAAGTAGGAGCTTCCAAAGAAGAACTAGTAACAAGAATTACTAGTTAATAAACTAGGTATTGTCAAGTATGTGAAAAATGATGGTGGTAGCACCAGTGTCACGTAGAAAAAGAAACATAAAAGGGTAGTTAGTTCTTTCTACCTGTTGGTGAGAACCTTCCGCTCAGGTCTTTCAGTAAGTTAATAGTTGAAAGTATGGTTTGTGAGTCTAAGAGAAATCTAGTAATTATATATGCTTGCATACCCTGCTTACTTTCTAAAACAGAGCTTCATGGGTGGAGTCATTAGATGGACTGTAAATATTGTACACAAACACATAGAACTCTTACCCATCTCTTTGGCGCAGACATAATGGTACCTCTGAGTACAGCTCTTCCAGCTGCAGCAGATGGAAGCTCCTTCACCTTGGCACCTGGAGCATTTCTGTGATGAGACAGAAAGCCTGAGAAACTTCTCTCTAAAATATTGACTCTTTCCCTGACAGCCCACTGAGCCACAGCCAGTTGCAAATAACATTAGGTTTATTCCAAACATCAAAACATGTTGTGAAATCTACTCTATACAGGACATTATCAGTACAAGAAGCAGTGCTTACTGTATGTGCAGCTTTCTGAACAGCCTCCTTCAGCCCAAAGAGTTTGCCTCCTACCAGGATTATGCCTGTGGTCCAGACAGCACAAGCTTCATGAGCCCAGTGCTCTTTTCCCTCAGCCTCCACCTGCAATCTCTGCAGAGCTGTTCCACTGCCCTCCTCACCAGCAGAGGGAGAAGCTCCACTAAGTCTTCTCTGCAACAGCAGCAGTCTTTTGAACCTCATCCGCGAAGTGGGGCGGGTTGTTAACTGTTCCCTAATTGCCCTTTTGCCCCTCCTGGGATGCCCGCTGTGTCCTTCACTTGTCCCTTCCTGAGTCGCATCCTTCTCACATGCACTCTGAGAGTTCATTTGCTCTGTGATGCAGCTGACCTCTGTCTCATTTGCACAGTTGCTGTTTTGCCTGAAATCATTCCCGTGTGTTGATGACAGCATTTTTCGTGGTATGCAGTCCTCAGGATAATAGGGGCCGCACAAGTCCCCAAGCTCTCTGTAATTTGCTGGCTTTCCACATAGGCAGCACGTTAGACACCTGTCAATTAGGCTTTTGTTAACTAAGGGCCCCTGGAGCATTACCGAGGAGTTTGATACTGCCTTGGTAACTGTGACTACATTTTTCATTTTAGCTGCACTCTTTTTTCTTTCCTGGCTAAGCATCTGCTCTTCCTCAGGCCTGTTGACGATGGTACAAAGAGATGCTAGCTCCAAAGAGCTGTCAATGTGTACATATGGTCTAAAAGAACATTTACCCATTGCTGGATGCAAGTCTGATAATGTTCCTTTCACTGTTGGGCAGAGATCATTGCTGCATTTTGACTTTATGTTAGGTCTCTTTACTACAACTTTGAGGACATTCAAAACCTTTTTTTTTGGCCCAGGTTTTTTTTTCTCCTTAGCTTTGTCATCTTCGGTTTGACTTGAGAGGTCCTCCGGTTTGTTTTTGAGTGATGGCCGCCTACCTCGTTTGGGTTTTATTAGTGGTAAGCATAATTCTGTTGGTGGCTCCTCATACTGTGTCTGTTCAACTGTTTCTGGTAAGGCAACAGAGGGTGGAGGTGGGGGCAAAATATCAGTCTGGACAGGCTCCTGTTGCTCCACAATAGGGATGCTTTCTGGTGGTTCAGTGCCTTTTCTTCTCTTCTTTCGCTGCTTCAGATGCATCTCATGGTTGTTTTTAATGGCTCTCTGTTTGGCTAGCCTTGGTGTGTTGATAACGAGGCTCCCAGCCTCCAGGGCTACATCCGGTGTGTCGCTGCTCTCTACAGTGGCCCACTTTCTCCTCTTTTTCCTTGGAGTTTGAATTCCCGTATTTTGGGTCTCTTGCGTACTTACTGTACTCTCGCATGCCTCGTGAGTCACCTCGGGGGCTACCATTGTCTCTTTCTGCTCTGATACCTGTGGCACTGGTTTTAATGTTGGTTCTTCAGGTACAATATCTGGTTGGATATTTACAGGTTGCTTTTTGGACCCTGGGGATGTGATTTTCTGAACCATTGCCTCATATTTAAGTCCCCTGCCTTTCCGAGGAGGCAAATATTTGGTTTTAGTGAGACACTGAGGAGGTACAGAAGGCATGTCACCGATGTCTTCAGTGGGAGGGTTATCAGTGGTCACAGTGGTGCTTACAGATTCTGCTTGCAAATGCTGTCCTCTCTTTCTCTTTCCCTTTGCAGTACAGACTCCTGTGACTGTATCTGATGGAGGCTCTTGTGTCTTCACTTCACATTCTTGCACATCTTTCTTTTTCTTTTTGGGTTCTGGGGACGGTAAACTGGATTTTCTTTTGTTGCAAACCACCTCCTCATTTGGTTGTTGAAGTGAATCTGTAGAAACATCCTTCTGCTTAGGTAATTCAAGATTCAAAATTTCTGTCTTACATGACTGATCCACGGTAACGTCCTGTATTTGTGAGTGTATAACCATTGCTGAAGGTGTCTCAGTTGATTTATCATTCTCTTGCTCTTTAACTTCAGTCAGCTTTTCTCTTGTTTGTTTCCGTGATCTCAGCACCATGGACTTTTGATTTCTTGCTAAGGACTTCACACAACTGCTGTCTATAGTAGATTCCAAAGTGGAACCCACAGTTTCCTCCTTATTAGTGTCCACAACACCAACAAGTGTGTCCATAGTTAATGCTGTGGTAACATCTTGCAAAATAAGTTCATGTGTACAGTGTGTGTCATTGGTATGGTCTTTTGCAATCTGAACATTTTCATCACGTTTTATTGATTTGACCTTAGAGTTGATTCCTCTTGGTCGGCCTGGGCCTTTAGGTACTGACCCCTCAATTGGTTTCGACTCTGTGGTGGTTTGACTTGGCTTTGGAACAAGTACTTCTCTTGCTAAAGCTGCAGGATTTGAGCTTAGTTTAGAAACAGATTTAGGACCAGATTTGGGACCTGGCTTTAAAGCAGGTTTTGGACCAGGCTTTGCATTTTCTGTGGGTCCGGTGCATTTTATACTTGGTTTGTGACCAGGTTTTACACTGGGCATAACATCAGGTTTAGGTCCTGGTTTTGGAACAGGTTTTGAAATTGATTTTGGACTAGGCTTTGGCCCAGGTTTTAGATTTGATTTGGGACCAGGCTTTGGACCTGGTTTTGGGCCTGGCTTCACACCTGGTTTTGGACCAGGCTTTGGACCTGGTTTCTTTCTCTCTTGAGGGCAGACTTTTGGGCTACTTTGTGAACCATAGGAGCGAGTGCACATCCGTGATGGTAAACTCTCTGTCACAAGTTTTGGTGTTTGACTGCTAATATCCTGGTGGGCAGTTTCCATCTGATCAAGAATAATGGTGCTTTTGCTGGAGGGCATAGTGGGATTTTGGGCAGAAGGTGGAGCACTGTCTCCTTCTACACTTAGCTGCCTTCTGATTCCCACACTTGAATGCATTAGTCTTCTCCTGCCCCGTGCATGTTTCTTACCGAACATTCTTGTATGTGCAGATGGGGCCACAGGCTCTGGTTTGGCTGACGGAGTGACTGCACTGGGACAGCTTATCCCTGGTTCCATATCCTCATCCCCTTTCTTGGGAGAGGGTGGGGTGTCAGCCCAAGATGGTGCAGAGTGCAGTATTGACTTGCCCGGCAACTGAGGAGAGTCAGGCTCCAGTACCTTTGCATCACTACGATCGATGTGATGATCCCTACCCTGAGCCAAAGGTGTTGTTTTCTCATTGAGAGCTGAGAAGCCACTCTTGGCAGTGTGAGGCTGAGGTGCAATGTCACATATGGCTGACCTCCTTTCATTGCCTCTGTGTTCTGTGTCCGGGGCAAAGCTTTCTGCAGTTTCCGTGTTGACTTGTGGCATGTTTCCCATCTCCTCAAATGTACTGCAGACTTCTGCAAAGGACTCTTGTGGTCTTGCTTTATTAATAATGGCCTCCTCTGAGGTTGTCACGCTCTCCTTTTCATCTCTCACCTCAGTGGAATTATGGGAGAGGACAGACGGCTGCTCCTCAAGGGTGTCCACTGGTCCCTCAGTGCATGTGAGACTCTCCATGGAATCCTCACTCTTGGAATTTTCTTCTTTCTCTGGCAAATACGGATCAGTGCCTGAATTACTGGGTGATGTTTTCGCGAGCATTTCGGCATTGGTCTGTGGCTCTGATTTGAAATTTTCTGACTTTATTTCTGTGCCTTCATTACATTTGTGATTAAGTTCAGAGAAACAGTCCATCTCTGCCGAGGTTTCTTTTTCTGAATCAAATTTGTTTTGCAGCCCTTGGTAGATATTTTCTTCCGTTTCATACGAGTAACCTTCCTCTAATACTGCTTTATTTATTTTATGAAAAAGAGAAGGACTTTTCTTATCCTCCAGCCACTTCTCTTGCTTTTCCGCAACCTCTCCTTTGCACTCATGCTCTGCAGACAGTTTTCTTTGTCCAATTTCCTCCTCATCAGCCATCCTCTCAGTCCATGCTGACTCCTCAAAGTTCTCCTTTAGAGTGCTCTCTGAACGCTTTATGTCTGGTGGTGAATTACTCTCTTGTTTCATAGGACTTGGAGCTGTTACACTGATAGGAGATCTCTCATCTCTAATGCAACGGAGAGAGCTGTTGGGCTCTTCTCCAGTCAATACTCTCTGTACTCTTGGGTCACAGTTGAGATTATCCTCAGACGCAACACTCTGGAGACTTCGAACCGAGTCACCTGACCTAACGGATACATCGTCAGCTGAGTTTAAGGAGCAAGTAGACACTGTGTCAAGGCTGAGACGTGAGTGAGGCTGGGTTTGTGCTTGACCTTTTTCCTGACCAAAATAGTAGTAGCTCCTGTCCATCTGGTCCTCAGTGCTGCTAGAGTATCCTCCCTCCTGCAGTTCTGCTGTCATGGACCTGGGAATGGTGTAAGCATCGGATGGAGCAGGACCATGTTGGTTATCAGGGCAGGATGATTCTTCCATACCCTTTAACTGACCTCTATAATCTTCTCCCTTTTTGGGATGATTTCGCTTGCTGGTCTTTTTGCTAGCCATAAGGGCCTCGGACAGCAGCAGCTGCTGAACATTGTTGGAGATGTTTTCAACCTGAGACGTCAGGGCATTAAGGCTCCACAAACTAGGATTGGACAAGAGCTTTTCCGAAAATCGTTCTTTCATGGAGCCAGAATAGCTCTGGGACTGGTGGTTCACACTGGGTGATGAATGAGTATGAGGGGGCATCAGCATATTTTGCTCTTGCAAACCTGTGGATGATGAAGCCCCAGGGTTGATGGGAGGTTGGCCATACTGGAATGAATCAGGGTTTGGCATTAAGGGGGATGGTGTGGAATTGTATGAGGGAGATCTTCCCACAGACCTTGCAGGTGAATGACTAGAACTTGGACTGCAGGTCTGGTAGTACTGTTCGGGTGACCTTACAGAAATATCTGTTATGCAGTAGTTTTGCTGGGGCTGATTGTAGTGCTGGAATTTCTGAAGGTTCTCTTGCGTACCAGACATTCCTTGCAAGGAACCCTGTTCAAATCCAGACCTTGATGGAGTTTGCGGATAACCGTAATTATTCTGAGGTCTGTATCCACTCTGCTTTAGACTGCTGTGATTGCTGAGTTGTCTTCCATACTGGGCATTAGGTGGTATACCGTAGCCTTTATAGCCATGCGGCATCGTATTACATTTCTCCATGTAAGATGACGAAGATGAAGACGGGGGTTGCGAGTGCTGAGGGAAATGGAGGTGACCCTGTGGATACATTAAAGGAGATGGTGCTGGATTGGGTGGGAGGCCCTGCTGATGGGAACTTGTATAGGTTGGGGCAGAGGACTGTGAAGGTAGATGGCACTGACTTTGAGAGATAGCTAGCATGTTCTGCTCTAGGTACTGGGATGACCCACTCACCCCAGACTCCAACCGTCCCACCATGTCCTGCTCAAACTGGGTCATCTGAGGTGACTCATCCCATTTTTGCTGCAAGTGACCTTCACTCATGTACTGGGCTGTGTATCCAGTGCCCATGTGATTGCTGTAGCCAGCCTGCAGATGCTGGTTTGGAGTTTTGGCTCCTCTATAAGGTTTTTTAGTCTGAGTAGCACTGGTGCTGGTGTAGATGGGATAGGTCTGCTGTCCATAACAGTCTTTAGAACCCGCTCCCGCTGTTGACATCCCTGCAGCAGCTAGAGAGTGTGGCTCGTAGCCCTGTCTGGACTGGCTGTGATGATGTCTATAACTCTCAAGGCGCGATAATTCTTGGGGTTCCTGCTGGTAGCAGTGCTGGTTGCCATGGAAACCACTCCGCTCTCTGAAGGACTGCATGACTCCGGCTAGGGGGCTCTTTGGAAAGAGAGAGAGAGAAAATAGAAAGAGAGAGACTGTGCTTAGTGGCTTCATTGTCTTATCAGTGATCATTCGCTCAATCAATTAATTTGAATTCATTGCTATATTTGTCCTAAAACAAATCATATTAGAATATACACATACTCTGTCATTCATAAAATCAAATCATATCTTTCTCAATGACACTGTAACATTTTCCTCTCTCTTACTACAGCTGCAATCAATCATTGTTGTACTTTATTGAATCTAGGAATCTGAGCCTATCCAGTCTATGCTTTGGTGGTATCATCTGTGAGTACCTATGATACGTACAGCTACATTATTATTACTATTAATTTTTGTAAACACAGACAAACAAACAAGGCATTTATTATTGGTTCATGAATGGCATTACTTTGTTTTCATTCTGCGCTATTTGCATATATCTTGCTCAGTAATTTGATACAGTTGGCAATGCGATTTTCTGGTAATATTCTTCTCTCAGCAGCGAGTTCAAAGTAGCAAGTGTGTGTTTTGTAGGCGTAGATGGAGGCTGTTCTATTTCTCCACTCCAGTGCTGTAGGCCTGTCGAGGGATGGCCGCCCAGTCCCATCAGACACACACATTATTCATCTCACTAGCGCACTGTCTGAAGCCATCAGGCCCGAGAGCAACGTGCTCCCCTCTTAGCAGCCTCCCAAGAGGCCTCACCATCCACTACTGCTTCAGTTGTGCTTGTTTGCTGCTCCGCTTGTTTACACAGTGACCCAAATAGGACCACTCGGGATCTATGCTTTAAGCCTTTAAAAATGCATACAGTATGTGGTGGAATGTACACGCTGGCCAGAGTAGGCAAGTGGACATGATTGATCCTGCTTTCCCCCTCCACATATTATTGCAACTGCACAATGTGGTGCATTAACATGCTTAAGTTAAACATTAAATGTGTTCCCACACAAAGACTTTTTTGTGGAATCATCAGCATTCAGATCATCTTGCTAGAACATACTGCATGACATCCACTGTGTGCAGCTGATTAAAGACTTGTGTGTGGCTGTGTTGCTGACACAGCCACAGATCTGTTGAGAGTATGGTCTAAAAGGTACAGTAAGTTTTCTAGGTCTGCTGAGAGGGCAGAATTCGTCTCCTGGGGTGCCCAATAATGACAAAGATACTCGTACTGTAGAACTAACCATGACTGTACCAGCATGGACTGGCCCATATCCAAAATGAATCCAAATCTATGGCTGTAGTTCTTAAACTTAGTTTCAAAGTGAATCGATGCTAACATAGGTAAAAACTCTAGTCCTGTTTCTTGATTTTATAGGCTGCGCTGTTTGCTGTTTCTTCTTCGTGTTGTATTTTTGAGGTTTGTTGATGCAGAAACAGACTGTGGAGGAATATGTTTAAGCCAGCTGTGAGCTCAATGAGCTTCTACGTACTTTACGGCAGAATTCCCCATGAGACCTTTCACTACAAATGCAATCATTCATTAACAGTAGAGTGACTGTATGTATAAATAGAGAATGCACTGTTATGTCTGCATGTGTGTTTATCTCGAATGCAGTCAATAGCCTTTCCTTGATTACATCACCTCTGGAGGCCGGTTTCACTGTCTCACTCAGATTGAGAGTTGGGCAATCATGTCTATACTATGCATTTCCTATGGATTATGTAGGGAATGTGGAAACATCTCTTAAAAGCTAAAATACACACAAACTCTCACAGTGCAGGAGTGAAAACATCAGTTATAAAAGTAATTCATTATTCAGTTTTAGCAATAAATGTAACCAAACATTTGTTTATGTCCAATACATTCACTTATGATGTTCTAATTTAATTTGGAGGCTGCTTAAGAAGGCCTCATATCATTTGGAGCGCAGTCAAGATCTATATTAATACAAATTCCCTAGTTTAAAAAAAAGGTGAAGGAATACTCTCACACTGATGGATTTGAGAAATAATAAACCAATAAACCATCTCTCTGGCATTTTCCAAATCCTTCATAAAACAGCTTAGTTATGAGATTGAGGGGCACAAGGCACAAGAAAGACAATCTGCACATAAGGAGCTTTCAACCAAAGCAAACATTGAGTCAGGAAAGAAGATGCCAAGGAAGAAGGAAAGGAGGTGGGAGTGAAGGTCAGGGTAGGGGGTCGATTCAATTTCAGCGCAGTCCGTTAAGGACATGAACTGAATTCGAGGACCAAATTTAATCTGTTTCCTGCAAGAACTGCACACACATACGAACGTTAGATGTGTTCATTTAGTAAAAACATACTTTACAACCTGAATCCAAAGGCATGTTCTAAAAACAATTTGGGGTTAAAAAATATTATATAAGAGTGTCGGTTTTTCAGAGATTGCTCATATGGCTTTGAATGGTTCACAGTGGACTGAAAGATGCTAATCAGTTCAGAGGCTTTCAGATGGACTGTCTGTCTTGGCTAGGCGTGAGGACTATCTCTCTGAGATGTCATTTTGATTGACATCACTGCGGCTTTTTACTGACCTTTGAAAGAACAGAACCATACAGAGAAACAGCAGCCTCCGGGAAATAAAGGGTGAAAGGCATTATCCGCAATAGACACCTGGAAAGTCTAGAACACTCTGTTCTTCTTCACTGTATTTCTAGTGTTGTTGTTTTGCTCATCAATTTACCTTGGAAAAATGTGAATAAGCATCTGTTACCAGACAAAAGGAGTTAAAAAGTACACTATTATAGCTTTTCTTAATTACAAATGAATCAGCTTCATGTATTTTCCAATTTAATCATCACCATAGAGTTTACATTTGTATTCTCTAACTGTTTTTGTTTAGCAGGACTAAACTTAAACTTAAACACAAATCACAAATCATTTTTGAATTGTACTTAACTCCAGAATTAAAATTTCTTAATAATTTACTTACCTCTATTTAATCCAAGATATTCATGTCTTTCTTTAGTTGAAAATAAATGAGGAAAACATTTCAGGACTTTTATCCATATAGTGGACTTCAGTGAAGATCCAAATTGCAGTTTCAAAGGGCTCTACACGATCCCAGCCGAGGAACAAGGGTCTTATCTATCGAAACAATTGATCATTTTCAAAAAAAATCTTTCAATTATATAATTTTAAACCACAAATGCTTGTCTCGCACTAGCTCGAACTTACACGTTATATAGTCACATTGAAAAGGTCACACGTGACATAGGCGTACGTACAAACCCAGTTTTTACAAAGCAAACGTGCACAGTGAACCGAAGTAAACAGACGAAGAACTAACCATGCATGGCCTTTCTGAAATGCTTGAAGTCGTAGACGTGAATCACAGATCTAGTGCAAGATAAGCATTTGTGCTTAAAAAGTTTAGGGTACAATGGGGTTAAAGGCGCGCGGGGTAAAAAAGGCATCTTTGATATTGTTTTCCTCTAAACCACTAGATGGCAGAAAAACGTGGTGTAGCACTTTCCAAAACATATACGCTTTTCAAGATACACATGCAAATTTGTCTAATCCTTGATGCGATCACGAGCAGCAAAGATGATTCTGTGCTTGCTGTATCTAATATTTGATGTTTTTAAAAATGTTGTAGATTTAAGTAGCAAATGAGAATCGTTAAAATTCTTGTATATATCTTAAGACAAAGGTCTTGATGTTTATGTTTGTTTAAGATAAGTTTTTAAATAATGAAAGAATATGTAAACACATGTTATTGGGGTAAAAAGGCACAATACTTGATCACAATACATGATCATTAACAGAAGCCTGACTTTCCCATTTGTTGACATGACATTGTTAGATTCAGATGGTAAATATGATATATTACATTGGGTGTCGATCTTAGAGATAATCATATTTAGAATGAAACCAACATATTTAAAAACATGCTATTAATCATATCATATCATATAATAAAATATCATTTGTTGTTACTACTGTAAATCTATATTAAATTACTATGGGATCTCCTTCAGTGGTTTCAGAATCTTTACATTTTTAAATGATTTTGTTATTGATTTGATTTTGATATCTGTATTTTAAAATATATGTTTTATATGAACATATTTTAATGAAAAATCCTAAAATGTTTTCCTTAAAAACCTTAATTTATTTTCAACTGAGGAAGACATGAACATCTTGGATGACATGGGGGTGAGTAAATTATCAGGAAATTTTAATTCAAGAGTGAACTAATCCTGTAAGGCTTTAGTGTAAACAGATATGACTGCTTATAGATCTTATTTCATAAAAGAATTACATAAGACCTTCTCAAATGTGGCAATGTTCCACATAATTGCCTTTTTACTGACAACCTCATCATTCAAAAATCATGAGTCATAATATCAACAATGCGATAATGACTGCGTCTGACTGCGGAAGCGGGCGATACTTTTGAATGACTTGCGTAGAAGACACAAATCCTCCAATTAGCTTAGAATTGCACTCGACGCTTTTTCCCCTAGAATACATTGAGTTATTTTGCTGCTTCCTCTATTAGGAGGCTGCAGAGAGTGCCCTTTAAATGCTGAAACCTGCCACCGTTGGCATGGCGACACGAAGGGGAGCGAAAACGCAAACCTGCCCTCCCTGCAGCGAGGTGCCTGGTGCCCATTTCATCTGTGCCAGCGGTGCCCAAGACATCACACCTCAGGGGGCTGAAATAAGAGCCGTTCAGAGAGGGTGCTGGGTACGGCATGGCGAGAGCCCTCTCCCTGTGATCGATTTTGAGTATGTGATACCAAGCGAAAGACGTGCGGCGCGTGTTTGTGTGCACAGGTAAATCAGGTCTAAAGCTCCTCTCCGAGAGCCCTAATACCTGAATAAAACCTAAATAAGATTGAAGTGCATGTTTGCACCAGCACGATAGGCTTTAAGCTGCTTTGTGGCGGACTAAAGAAACATAAATGCCAACTGCTGATGGCGCACAACATCTCTCAATTCTCAGACGCAGAGAACGACAGATACAGCTACCGTGGCAACAAGGAACAAGCCCGTACGTGCACATAAAACCAGGCACATAGTATCTAGGGAATCGCGACTCTACATTCAAACGGAAGCGCTGCTATAAATTGGGGCGCGAGGCTGATTGATATTCCTCGGCAGGGCTGCGTGTGCAGGAGAGGGCATTAGCCGAGCAAAGGGGTGAGGTGCAGCAGATGTAGAGAGAGGGAGGTTTTGCGGCAGGTGAGACTGCTGCGCTCTAGTCTCCCAGTGCTGCGCTCCAGTGAAGCAGCGCTCCGCTTTGATCTCACCCTCTCTTTGCTGCAGCGCTCCACTGTGGCCACACTCTCTACACCCCAGCCCGCACTCACGCTTGCTCGCGTTTCGTTCTCCCAGCGCATTTTCCGTCCCGAAGATCGCTTACATTGATCTTTCAGACGGAATGAGGAGTCTCAAATGGTGGCGTGCCGAGGGATTATTTTCTTTGAGACAGACTTCATCAATAACGCTGGTACAAAGGCACAATGACATTACTGGCCTGAAATGCTATATGCCTTGCTGCGCTCAATAAGGGCACAGTCATTTATTTCTCCCTGTGAGGCACGCCACTTCGCGCTCGCTCCTGTTCTGTGCCACTTCAGCTCGGCTAATTGATGATGCGAAGCGGTCGCAGTGTCACTCAGGCTACCGATATCTCTCTCTCTCTTTCACACATCTTTCTTTCTGTCTCGTATCTCTGCGCCGCACCCCCGCTCTGTCCTATTTTGGCTCCACCTTAACTACAGATTAACCTTTCTACCCTGAAGCGGGGACACGCTGGCAGTGACCTTGAGACAACGCCGTGTGTTGTTGCATTCGGGAGCCGCAGAGCGGTGGCAGACAAAGGCCGTGGCTCAAAACCAAGTCAGCTGCCTACCTAGACAGTGTTTCTGGGCACCACGGTGTTTCCTAGTGTTTCCTTAGTGGTTCTTAAAAATGCTGTCTAGTATGCTTTGATACCCAAAAATTCTGCATGATATCCAAACATGCTGTTGGCGCAGACAACTCACTACCTCAGCTAACTGGTCAGTCTGTGATGGTCCAAAATGCTGCATATGCATATGGTCCCCAAACATGCTGTCTAGTTGGGCTGCCCTCAACTAATGATTTTTCTGGTCGACTAGTAGTCGTTCACTTTAAGCGTTAGTCGACTAATCGCATGTAAATCATAATAATGAGCCTTTAATTGCCTACATATCCTAATAAGTGCTCAAGTGCGCACAAAAAAGCTTGTTACAGCATACCGGCAGACGGAGTGATTATGAATATATCAGCAAAAAACCTGTAAAGAGGCTGCATTAACTTAATAATAATAGATTGATAAACTATTTTTTTTAGTTTTCCGCTTAATAGATGAAGTCATCTCCGCAGGAGTGGATGCGTCTGTATGCATGTATCATACGGATTACATAATCTGAGAAT
>NPDK01078495.1:0-11273 GCA_013461565.1 Labeo gonius
CAGCTGAAGAAAAAAAGACATGAACATCTTGGATGACAAGGGGGTGAGTACATTATGTCAATTTTTGTTCTGGAAGTGGACTTCTCCTTTAAGGCCAGTGCACACTATAAGAACTCTTAAGTTTAAGTTTTTAAGTCTGCAACAAAGGCCTCCAATTTTAGTTGACTTCCAGTTCGTGCCATATCTTCCGGCCCTCCCCAAAACACTGATACACCTGGGGGAGGGACATACAATATTTTGTGGTTCATTATGCAATAAAAATGAAGTCATTCTTGTATATAAACATGTTGCATTTTAGAATTTATAGTGTAATATCTAGACTGTAAAATCTCTGAAACACTGCCACCTCCTAGACTTCATAGCTTGTAACTTCAACTTTTTATGCATTTCTATTTATGGTTATGCCTTTTTATGATGCATATGTGACCCTGGATCACAAAACCAATCTTAAGTAGCATGGGGAAAATTTGCAGCAATAGCCAAAACTACATTGTATTTTTTTAATGCCAAAAATCATTAGGATTTTATGTAAAGATCATGTTCCATGAAGATATTTAGTAAATTTCCTACTGTAAATACACACATTTTTGATTAGTAATATGCATTGCTAAGAACTTCATTTGTACAACTTTAAAGGTGATTTTCTCAATATTTAGATTTTTTTTTGAACCCTCAGATTCCAGATATTCAAATAGTTGTATCTTGGCCAAATATTGTCCTTACAAACCATACATCAATGGAAGGCTTATTTAATCAGCTTTCAGATGATGTATAAATTTCAGTTTTAAAAAATAGACCCTTATGACTGGTTTTGTGGTCCAGGGTCATGTATATGAATCCATAACATGCATTTTGCATATTTTTCTTGTGTTGTTGCTAATGTAGATGTGCTAAGTATGCAATCAATCCTTGAACTGCATTGCATTTTGTTGATTTCTATGTTGCTAATGTTCTCCTGCTAATGTGAGCATGTGGCAGTGCTTTACATAACTAAATAATTATGAGGTCTGTATCTGCAGTTAGTATAACTGCAGGTTTGTGTATGATTACATGCGTGGAGCTTTGCAGTTGTGCTGCACATGCTTGTGAATGCACGGAGGAGTCTGGGAGGAATTGCACGGGGAGGTGCCATGCTGTGCCGTGTCTGTCTCTCCGTGGGCTGTGTTGTATGCAGGCCCATGCACAGCACCCTGTCAGTCAAGGTGGGGATCAGCTGTGGCCTGGGATGGGAGCATTAGCCCCCCGTGGTGCTCTCTCTCCGCACCCCCTCCCCAGCCTGCCCGATTTCCACCCCGTGCGCTTCCCAGAGCGCGGCCATGCTCCTACCTGTCTGCTTAATCTGGGATTTTCTCAAGATAATGCTGTTATTTCAGGCCAGTAGCAGGATTTCCCACAAGAAAGGCCCAGTTCAGCCTTTTTTTCCCCTTCTGCCTAAATGTCATCTATTGTGCTGAGATATACAAGGGATTTTGTGGTGAGCGGTGCATGAGCAGAATTTTGACAGCATTTTAATATCCGTTATGATTGTTGTAAGACATCTCTGTTCTTTAAAACTCATTGGGAAGAGTCTATAGTATAGTCACAATAAAGCTCTGTTATCTCTTATCGAGTCAGAGATTGCAGCAGGATAGATCGCTCAATAATGAACAGCAAAGGAGGAAGATTCCAGTCGTGGAAAAGTGTAACACGACTACAGATGTTTTCTGGTTCTTTAGCTTCCTGAAAAAGAATAAAAGTAGAGTAAACAAGTAACACTTCAGAAAAAAAGTTGTATACAAATATGTAAAATTATAATGAATATTAAGACTTATTAATATTTAATAATATTAAAAAAAAAATTTAATAATATTATTAATATTTATAGCACTCTAAAAACTGCTGGGTTAAATACAACCCAGCACTGGGTAAAATATGGACAAACTACAAAATATGGTTGTTTTAACCAAGCAGTTGGGTTACTACCCAGAAGGTTGGATTAAACATTTAACTGTTTATGTCCATATTTTACCCAGCGCTAGGTTGTTTTTAACCCAGCAGTTTTCAGAGTGTGGTTAATTTTAATTTCTGCTTACACGAAGACATTTTAATAAAAATATCCATTCATGTAAATTTTAATATAAACTAAACATTAATGTAAAGTGAACAAGCATGAACTAATAATAATATTACTTATGTTTCTTCTTTATTTTTAGTTCATAATTTAGTTCACTCCAGAATTAAAATGTCCTGAAAATGTACTCATCCCCATGTCATCCAAGATGTTCATTTCTTTCTTTCTTTAGTTGAAAAGAAATTATGTTATTGAGGAAAAAATTCCTGGATTTTTTTTCATATAGTGGACAATGGGGATGGTTTGAAGGTCCAAATTGTTTTAGCGCAGCTTCAAAGGCCTCAACATGATCCCAGCCCAAGGAATAAGGGCCATATTTAGCAAAACAATTGGTCATTTTATGCCAAAAAAGGTCACATGTGATGTAGGCGGAAGTACTGACCCAGTGTTTACAAAGCAAACATGCAAAGAAAATCAAACGCCCTTTACTAAAACAAGGTAAAACAACGATATTGGACGATTTTGAAGTTGGAGGACAAAATAAGAGTTTTTCGCCCTACCCTAACTTTCTGAACCAAAGTACACAAGCATGTGATATTTCTAGGGTGATTACGTAATGTGTGAAGTTGTAGACGCAGTCACAAAGCTAGTGCAACATGAGCATTTGTGGTTAAAATTATATGAAGAGGCAAAAGCCTCTAAATCCATCTGATGTATTTCTTTAAAATGAGCATTTCTTTCTGGCTACTTTGTATAGGTTTCTGTTTAAGTACTGGTTCTTCTGAGGGCTGGGCTGAGACTGGAATTTAGCGAGTTTGAAATAAAAGTATTTGATGGATGTATAATACGTGTCAGGAGCATTCACTCAGTATCATTGTCTAATTTTTGACCGAGATGGCTTTAAGCTTGTTTTGCATCTGAACTCTTCACACAAAGACGCTTATTCCTCGGCTGGGATTGTATAGAATTCTTTGAATCTGCACTGAAACTGCAGTTTAGACCTTCAACACGTTGGCCACCATTGAAGTCCACTAATTAGAAACAAAATTCATATAGTGGAATATTTTTCTCAAAAACCTTGATTTCTTTTCAAATGAAGAAAGACATGAACATCCTGGATGACATGGGAGTAAGTATGTCAGGAAATTTTGAGTTTCGAATAATGAGTGAAATAATCCTTTAATGAATTGAACTTTACCATAAAGGATGTCCATCTGAATATTTTTATGAAAATTCACACTAAATAGAAAAAAAAATTCCAAAAACTTTTTACTAAGTGAGAAGATATGATTAGAAATAGGTAATTGTGTACTCTGGTCATTCTGAAATGCCAAAGATTGTCATTAAAAAAAAAAAAGTTTTTGCGACAATCCTCTTATTATTGAATGGAAACATAGGTTCACTAATACAATACAACAGGACTTCTTTAAAACAGCTGGATGTGGAATGAATTTTTAATCAATGTTTATAGCTCTCCAGCTCTGCTGAAGTAGTCCAGTAAATGAGGATAAGTGCAGGCTTGTGTGTGCGCCCGCTTGCGTGTGTGGGTCTTTCAGTAATAAGGTTGCTGTTTCTTTATGAATGAACCTTCCCTTTCATGTTTGTTCGAATGCCACATGGCTGACCACAAAACAGAACCCTCAAATCTTTTAAATAAACAGAAAGATTACAGTTCTGCTGTTGCCTTTGAAATGGTTTTGGAATGCAAATCGAGTCAGAAGGTCCGGCTGCGGTTACGCGCTTTAATAGGCTATAGTTTTAGCCAGCTGATTATTCCCCATTTATATACCTTCATTTGAAAACGTCAATTGGTTAAATCAAAGTAGGAATGCCAGAAGAGCCAAACAGGTAACCACATAATGACAGCCAAAAGACTTTCAGAAACAGACCACAGCGAAGCTGTAAAATAGAAGAAAACTAAGGAAGTATAGGATTCCCCCTGCAAAGCTAATGGCGTCGTAAGAGATAGATCAGATTCATACAGTGCCATAGCGTATACTCGCAAATCATTGTCAGCAAATCTTTAGAGCAATAATGAAAGCTGATGTGAAAATGAAAGTCTCCAGCTATTCAGCACTAAGCACGTAGCGTTTTGTCCAAGCTAATCGTAAATTACAAACTAGACTCCAGCGGTGGTGTTTTTTTCCCCCAGCCTTCTCACAAATTTTGGTCTGCGTCCAGCCTCTGGGTTTGTAATTTGTGATTAGTGCAGTGGGCAGGCCTTCGTAATCTTAGGCCAGATTTAAAGCAATATTTGAAGGCAGTTCGTGATCATGAAAAGCCAATTTCCTCCAGATGTTTCGGAGAAAAAAAAGAGAAGGAAAGCCAGATTTACTCAGATTTGAACCTTTAGCCCTCTGTACTAAAATTACACAAAGAATAAACGACAACTAACCAGCAGCAGTTGGGGGACGACTCCTGGATGTTTACACTCGCAGCTTCTTACAGATGGACTGTTAGCCACACTGTGAGTAAATGCAGCTCACTGCAAGCAATAATGATTATAATTAAAAAAAAAAGAGAGAGAGGTATATGATTTCAGCACATGCCAACTGCTCCTTGCATAGGAGCGACAGATTGTTCCAAACCAATTAGAGCTCCTTTTGTTTAGCTCAAGTTAAACACACAATCCTCCAAAGAAAGCAAGCGTCTTTTGATTTCTTTTGAGCGCTGGCGGAGGTGGCTGCAGACGGATCCCCGCACAAAGAGAGGTGCGGTAACGATGCGCCAGGCTCTGCCCAGATGGCTCAGAGGCACTGCGACCTTGTTAGCACCTGCTCTGCGGGCCCTTTGTGTGGGCATGGCCGTGGGCACGGAGACGGGCACGCACCACAGACTCCGCTCCTCCCAAACCTCCATCAGCTCTAATGAAGCGGCAGCTCTGCCCATCATCACTACCACCCTCAGCCCCTCGCATTACCCATCAGGACACCCCCTCCCCTCCCCAAACTGATGGCGAACGGCAAAGACGTGATTTAAAATGAATCAACCATCTCAGGGCCCCTGAAATGTCATTATAATTAGGTATGTAAATCTTCTTATCATCCCCCTGTGCCATGTATTAGAACGACTGCTATAAGCCCTAAGGTTGCCCTAAAAATATTCAATTAATAAATGACTGGGTTTTGATGAACTTTGATTGTTTTGGGCCGTCTTCCAAGTTTACCTTATCAGGAAATGTCACCTTGATCCGAGTCTCAGTGGTCTGCTAAATGGTGTCACAACATCCACCCCATCCTCTTTATTTCGCACTTTGTATCGCCAGATTAACCACAGCTCAACTTTAGGTTTTATTGAACTCGAATCAAAATGATTATGATGGAATGGTGTTGTTTGAAATGCTACAGACGTATCTAGTTGACCCCGTGGCTGCCATCGAACACGCAAGGGCACGCATGCAATTCCACTGTGTATGTATCTACATTCAAAAAGAAGACAGGCCTTCAAGAGAGCCAGCCAGAAAAAAGCAAATCAGCTGCAAAGAAACGAACAAATGAAAGCCCAGAGTGGTGGAGCTAATGCGCAAACTTGTTTCTGTCCTCTACGGCTCCATCATTTATTCAGGAGGTAGAGCGCAAGACGGCCGACTCGCATTTGCTTGATACTCAATTATACATTAGTGTACATCACTTGGCAATCTGTTCATATCAATTTAATTGGATTTTAATATTGCCTCTGATCTTGTTGTCCAATTAACAGTACTGGCTGGCAATAAAGCAGAACCACACACTCTGTGACACCTTTGATCCCCGCCATATGGAGCTCCTCCATTGATTACCACATTTTCTGAAATTTCACTCTCTCAATATGGCCTGTGATGAATGGAAGAAAATGCACATCCCCGACGTGATAAAAATTTCACTTCCACTCGCAACTTCATTTATTTTGTTGACATCCTGCACTGATTAAAAACAATAAAAAAGGAGAGCCATGCCCTGAATATGGTATGCAAATAGAGCCCTGGGCAGGCATCTTGTGATGCCAGGGGACTGTTGCAGTCACTGGCTTGGCATCGCCTCAAGAATTCCCTTAAAGTGGCAGCACCTTTTTTTCCATAAAAAAGACTCGGAGAGATGCTTCTCTTGTAATGGCTGTCACAACACCGTGCTGGTGGAGGAGAAGAAAAGCGATTTGGAGATCATTTTTCTCTTTACATAGGGGGAAAAAACTCCTCTTGCATTCATTTTTCATAAGGACTTACATTTCAAAACAGCATCACACAAAAGATTAAAAAAAAAAATGGAAATGGGGAGAAACGGTTCCTGTAGCAACTGTTTATTCCGTTCTCACATTACCATGTAAAGACAGCTGCCATAAAACGAGAGCAGTTGTACCTCTCTTTACAGGCTCGGGGGCAAGTGAGGGGCAAAAACGAAGCGTGTAACGTAGACACATGCAGGGGTGCAATCAGAGCGGAGGAGTGCACAGAGCACTGACCCACTTCAGGTTAAAAGCTCACTGGAGTCACCAAGAGAAGAAGATGTTCTTGAAGATGACTCTTCTGCAGTTCTTTTCTATTCTTTTATCTCTCTGCCTCTCCTGTCCTCGCAGTTGTCTATTCCAACTAGGGTCCATCGCAGCGCTCATCCCAAAATAACTCTACCTGAGATCTGTGCTGTTGATTTTGGCACCTTGTTTTAAACTGATTTGCACTGATTCCACTTTTTCCTTCCCGATACAGAACTTTAGGATATCTATACCTCAATTACAATTACACTTTTGTCTAAAATACAAAGTGATAAAAATAATTAGGAACTAAATAACATAGCAGCAGATTAACAGTAATTTCAGTGAAAAATGTAGTAAAAAAAATAAAATAAATAATGATAGAATATAAATATATATTATTCACATAAGAAAAGATGTTTTAATGCAAAATGTTAGTTATACTGTACTGTAATTGTTAACTTTCAACCCTCAAGCCTTTATTTTGGCAGAAAGGTTGAAATTCAATATTATTTATTTATTTATTTTTTTATGAAATGCTGTAAACTCTCCACAAAACCCTGGTTATTTTGTTATATAGGCTGTAATATGAAGCAAACTGACATAAAGATAATTGATTAAGTGGCTTTTGTGATTTATCACACCAATCTTATATTTAATAATTGTATTACTAGCTTTAGCAGTCTTGAAAATAATGCATTAATTCTATGAACTATTTTTAAAATACTTTTTTGTTGTTGTTGTTTTTTTTAAGATGACATTTAAATGTTTAAATAAACAAATTTAAATAAAAAATGTAATAAATTTTTCTTCTGCACCAAAGTTTAATTTATTTTTAACATGACCAAAAAAAATTAAGAAATTTTTTTTATGCTTTGTCAGATAAAAAAACTATTCAAATTTTGTCAAAATAGAAACTGTATTTCTCTAAGAAAATAGTGAATGAAGAAAAGATAAAAGAAAAGGTTGACGTCCTTCATATTCACTAAAAAAAATGACTATTTAAAGTTAATGATCAGTTTATTATACTAATACAGTTTGACAAATTAACATACTTCAACAACTGCAACAAATAAATGATATTATTCTGTATCACATTACTAAAAATCTCCACTCTGTCATTGCTGTTTCATCGTTCACTTTTCTGTAATTCACCCTTTTTCTCACCTGTATTTCACATGCTGTATTACTGTCACTCTTGCCGCAATACAGATTGACTATGCTTTCTTTTCCCTCCTCCCTTCTTTTCTCTGTCTCTCTCCTACGCAAGTATAAAAAGCACTGTTGAGTAGTGGCCTATCATTAGAATAATTAATTGTTCAATGAAGTGGCATTTTCAGCAGGAAGTACTCCAACGGATGCTGTAAGACAGGCATTAACAAGAGTGAAGTCAGCAGCGAGAAGGGGGGCTGCACTTGTTTTGTGCTAGTCAGAGTATTTTTTTTCTTTTTTGCAAAGACCAAACATCAGAAATGTACAAAGGTAAACATTCTATATATTTAAAATTACATTAACTGCTAGAAGTAATTAAGGCCAGCTGAGTACCATACCACCAAACAAAAAAGAATAGCCTATCTGTTACACGTCATAAATGATTTCTTGACCATTAGCACTTTTTCTGCATCACAGCTATTCCTAGGGCATATTAAATCAGCGAGGGTGCGTGTGTGTGTGGGGGGGCCTTGGTAGGACATCTGCGCCTGCCAGATAATTCAGTTAATTTCTATTCCCTTGAACCTGGAGGTGTTAATTTGGAAGCAAGGCAGCCGAGTCTGAAGAATGCCAATACGTCATTTGAATGATTAATGCAGTCGGGGGAATTGGGGGCCTTTGTTTACTCTTTCATTTTGACATGGCAAAGCAAGGAGGTGCGGTGCGTGGCGCTCAGAGTTGAGGGCAACTTCTGTGGGCGTCCTGGGCCTGGTGTGCGGGAGTCTGTGTGCAAATGCAGAGATGGCCTGACTACAATGTTGGGATATAGCAAGGTGAAAAATACACTAATTTAACTCTCTGCATTCAGCATCTACTAACAATCAAACACGACACATATACACACCATGTGCCAAAATATAAAGGGTTATCACAGGTAAATCGCAAACTCACACACTTCGACTATTGGCTAAATTAACTTAATAATTTAATCATTTGTTTATTATAACAAAAGGATTGTAGGGATGTGCCTGAATCTGAATGCTGTGTTCGGAAAGGAAATAATGTGTAATACGGAACCCCTAAGGGGATTAAATACGAGATTGGGAGGAAAAATATATTTCAGTGCTTTCTCTCGCAATTATATCATTGGGTAATTATGCTGTATATAAAGTGCATACATCAGGTAGCCAGTATTAATATGCAAGGCATTGAAATTCGCTTTTTACTTTCACTTTCGAGATTCCCGATCACACATACTGTGTATACTATGAAGCACTATACTTACCACAGATTTTACAAGAACATTTATTTTGGATGCGATTAATCACAATTAATTATGTGACAGTGTAACAGGAATGTAACAGGTTACTGCTAGCAAGTGACTAACCCTTTGGTTGCTCCGTAAAACCCGTTATTATTCATTTATTCATGCCTTTCCGAATACGGATTCACTATTTGGGCACATTCCTAAAAAGCTGTATTCATGCAGTTTTATTGTTGTCAGTAACACTTTAAAATAAAATTCCATTTGCTAACATAAGTTACCTATATTTGTTATCAATGAAAAACATTTTTGGTTACACTTTATTTTAAGGTTTCCTTGTTACCATTTAATTATACAAACAAAAACTGTGTAATATTAATAAGTAACAACATGTATTTATAGGGTTAGGATTAGGGTTGGTTTAGGGTTAGGTATGCATAATTATGTATAATATATTTTTATTACTGTAGTATGTACATGTAAAGTATAAAAAGGACCATAATTTTAAAACATTTATTAAGCTCAGTTAATGTTATTTCAACATTTTCTAATTCATTAGAAATTCTAATGGACCAGAGGACAAACAATGAGCAGTTGTATTTTTTATTAACTAACATTAACAAAGATGAATAAATACTGTAACAAATATACTGCTCATTGTTAATTAATGCATTAACTAATATTAACTAATCATACGTTACTGTAAATTGTTACCAAATATTCTTAAATAAGAAAAACACTAGCAACAAAGTTTGGTGGAAAAACATTAATTTATATAATATCCCAGAAACTTGCTATTGAGAATGGCCATGACTGCTTTTAGATGACCTTTTTATATATTGTGCATTTCCACATTTTGCGATAATCCTGTCTTGGGATTCAGTGTCATTTTCCAGCATAATTAAATGAAGAAAGTAATGTGTCTGCAGGAAATAAATTGCACCGTATTGAAGCTTTACTCTGGGTTCAGGCGAATGACACACTCTCTTAGTCATTTGCCAGGCAGTTAGCGGGCAGGGTGTGCCAGACGTGTCCCTGAGCAGTGGGACTTGGCTGGGCTGCCAGCTGCCCCCGCAGGCCCCGCGATCCAGCCCTGCCCAAGGTGAGATGAACTCATCTTGAGAGAGCTGACTGGCACAGGCATGCTCTGCTGGCCAGAGAACAGGCAGGTGTCCCCGTCCCATTCCCGTCTTCCTCACTTCTCATGCCCAACGAAGTGCAGCAAGCTCTGACGGATATCCTGTCTGCTTTCCCTTTGAGCCTAGTCTCTCGCTCTCTCTCTCTTTCTCTGGCTCCTGTGCGCTCGCTCGCTTTCTTTTTTCCCAGCCCCATCACTTATTCATGGAACAGGTTCAACTCCCAGCACTGATGTCTGGAAACGACGCGTGGACACAGAAGTGACAGTGGGTGGTTTCGAGAGTGGCCAGCGTGGATAATAGCAGCCGGGCGACGGAGGTAAAAAGGCTCGATGCTATTAGAGATGCTGAGGTTAATTATCAGAGTTAACAAATGTACATTTCTATGTGCTTTAGAATGTATTCAATAAAATGTCAAAATGTGAGTCTGTTAAGAACTTCATGCTTTTAAATAGAAATTACCCAAAATATGTTGACCTTTTATAAATATGTGGAATGCAAATGATCAATTGTCAAATTATCAAATGATCATATTTCTTCAAGGTTTATGACTAAAATTGGTTGTCAGTTTTTTGGAACTACATCCTCGCTCTCATGCTTAGTGCTTTAACCGTCATGTTAACAAACGTTCTGTTTGAAAACTCCTTTTCCTTATAATGGCTCAAAATAATTGTAAAACCTCTTGACTTTTCTTAATCGAATGAGAACTAATGATAAACAAAGCTTCATTATAAAAACAAAAACAAACAAACAAAAACAACAATACCTGCTTCAAGCGTCCTTGATGAAAATGGTTAAATTACTAATATATTACTATATAAAAAATATTACTGTATTACCATAGAAAATATAAATAAATGCTTAAGACTGCCTGATTGAGGTACACACTTGAAGTTCACTCTTGTCAATTATATGTATATATATTTATTTTTTTCACTATGAAAATTATTTATTTATAAATAATATAAAAATAAATAACATGACAACATATTTTTTTTCTTGCTGGGTTTTGTTTCATAGGTAAAATAAATTCAGAAACTAAAAAGAAAACAAGGTTCATTTCAAAACTATAAATATGTGTTTTTAATCCACATTTTAATAGACAATTCATCAATCTTGATTTTGCAAAATACTTTTGAAATTACCAAAGAAAAAAAAAAGAAGAAGAAGAAAAAAAAGAGAGTTTTAATTAAAAACTATGAATATGAGTTTTTAATCCACATTT
>NPDK01078696.1:3656-14945 GCA_013461565.1 Labeo gonius
CTGATACGCAGCTAATAAATGTTAATATCCCAACACATTCTAATGGATTAAGCAGATATGCACGTAGCTGACCCAGACATCACTACATGACTTCGAAGCCATGCATCTCTTTCTACTCACGTCGATATTTTGGACTACGTGCTAAACAATTAGAGCTCAGGGTGCCGCCCAAAGTGCTGCTGCAACCAATCGGAAAAAAAAATGTCGACGATCATCGCTGTCACGGTCGAGTACTCGATCGCTATTGCACATCCCTAATTTCTAGATGACGATTCACCTGTGTCTTTTAAACATTTGAAAAAGTCATACCAAAACGTTTAAGTCTGACACAGAGAGCAGTTATCATGATTGGAAACGATCGTTGACAGTGAGAACTGCTGTCCTGGCTTCTTGAGACGATACCCCTCCTCATTCCTGCTGATAGACCCACAAACAGTCTTTTCAGCTCACACAGTATTAACAGTCATTTATATTATCACAGAAATACTGGACTAAACATTTATAGTTCGGATATAAACATTAATGTCTATGGCAGCGGTCAAAACAGAGCGAATCACCTTTTGAAAGAAACTGGTGCTTTATTGTATTTGTCATTGAATCATTTAGGCAAATCATTCACAAATGCTGCTTCATGCAGTTATGAAACAATTAAGTATTTATGAGTAAATAACTGAATCAGTCATTCAAACTAATTTTTTATAATTTTGATGATATAAATGGTTTGAATAAATATGTATTCAACATTTATAAACAATTAATTCTAATTAATTAACTTACTTTAAAAAGGACTGCAGCAATTAATATTTTGTCATAGCCTCTACTAAAATACACATTGTTTTTTTGTAGTTCAGAATTGTGGGAGAATCGAGATTTGTGATATTTGAGACCAAAAAAAAATATGTACAGAATCATGCAGCTCAACTTGTTATATGTTATTTGGTTGCTGAAAATATGAATGTGGCAGTAAAGGAAAGTCTTGAATTAATATCTGCTGTGTTTTCCCTCTGTTTCAGAACATCTCAAGCTTCCTGTTTCCAGAGAGAGACGGACGCCGCCATATTGAGAGGATCGATTAAAAACCCACGGAAACCCTGAAGCTAGGACCAGCTACACTAAAAACTACCTTACTGTAACGGGCGAGGATTGGACGATCGAAGAAAACGACAAATTTGCTGGACTGAATAACTAACATGGGAAAAGACAAATGTTTGGATACAGCTGGAAAATATTTGTTGGCAAAGATCTTAATGAACCATGGCTTGAGCGTGTGCCGAAAATCCCTGTTACGCAGGAAATATGAAAAAAAATCATGATCTTGAAGTATTGATCTTTCTCGAGCTATTTTCAGTGTCAGTGAATACATGTGCCAACTGGAGAAAGATTTTTTTGTTTGTCTGTTGCAAACCTGTTACTGAACTATTATAATTCTACTGCATGGCTGCTATCCACATCCATTCGCACAGTTACCAAATGGCAAGGAGACGTTTCACACTACAGTATCAAGATATTGACATTCTCTTAATGAAACTCAATTGAGTTGCTATTTTGGTGGAGTATTTTTACCTCTTGGCTAACAGACATTTTGTGATAACACTAAACCTTCATTGATCATCTTTTTCCAGAGATCTTTGGATCTAGTGCCAAACCACGCCGTGGCATTTGTGACCCCGTTTCTGTGAATGAACGTGCAGCTGCTGCATCTTCACATTGTCTGTACTGTTTAACTTGAGCGGCAAATTGAATCTCCTGGTTTTCAAAATCTCAGTTGCACCGTTTGCTGGCGCCTCCTAAATTGCTGCTACAGATGTGTTTTTAGATTTCTAATACTAAGCATTCCAGTTTGCCATTTGGGTTCTTTTGATAGGAAAGGTTGCTAAGAACAGCTTTTGCAAAACTCTTAACACAAAAATGCAGAATTTTCCCAACAGTCCAGTCCCTCTTCATCCGGGGTTTAGCCGGGGAGGAAGCGTCGTCGGTTCCCCGTATCAGACCCACCCTTCAGACCTTCAGATATCTCCCAGAAACTCGGAGGAATATGCGGCCATGCAGCAAGCTCAAGCTAACCTGCAGAGTCACGGGCAGCACCTGCACCTGCGGAGCCAACAGCATCTTCTACACGCTCCTCCTATACACGGCTACGGGTCCAGAAGGGCGACTGGAGAGATGTCGCAGGGAAACGCTCACAGTGGTGGAGGTGGAGCTGGAGGAGGAGGAGGGAATTCTTACCGTAAGGACAGTGTGGATTATTATTTTTCAGTGAGTGGACGAGAAAGAAGCAGAAGAGGCGGAGCAGCGTATGGCACGGGTTTTAGATACGCAAACGTGGATGGACATGCACCTCATCAGTACCAACACTTACCTGGTTCAGGGTCGTCCTCTGGAATGATTACCCCCTACTCTTTGGATTATGGCTCCAGCAGTGGCTCTGCAGTTGGGGGTAGTAATAGCAGTGGCGCTGGTTCGTTTTCTCCTTCCCAGCAATACAGTATGGCTCATACTGCTTCAGTACAATCAGGTGCTCAAATGCATCAGCGGCAGCATGGTCAGAAATTCCCCGCACATCAAGGATTGCAGCAAGGTCAGCATCACCGGACATACCCGCTTTCTGGAAACAGAATACCCCCTCAGTTTGGACACTATGCCCCCCTTAATGCAACCTCAGGCTCTACTGGAATGTATAGCTCCCCACCGCAAAGATACGACGTGAGCAGCAGCAGCAGCAGCACGGACGCCAAAACGAATAACTCACCCACTCGGTCTAATCCAAATACTCATACAAGTTCATCTGCGTCAAACAGCTGTGAGAATATGGGACAGAACTACTCCTCGTCGGCTCATCCGCCATATTCGCCGCAGTCTCAGTCCCTTCACAAGCATGCCCCCCATTCCCAGCGTACCTCTCAGCACAGCACTGCAGCAGGTTATGAGCCCTCCCTCAAAATGCAGCACCACACCAAACTGCCCCATTCCTCTGTGTCCTCCAGCCCCGCTCTGCCTTCACACCCCTCTCAAGACCTCGCCAAATCTCCTATGCACTCACAAAGTCAACAGGCTCACATTCATCAAAACTTCAGTCCCATATCTAATCCCTCTCCCGCTCCGTCTGCCGTACAGTCTCCGAGTTGCAGCTCCTCTTCTTCTCCGCTGATGGGGAGTTCTGAGGGAAACAGTGCCGCTACTCATCTGCAGCCAGCATCACACCCCTCCGTTCCGAACGTTCGCAGCAGCCAAAGCCATGGACGTCTTCTGCAGGCCGTCCCTCAGCTGAGCCCCACTCCCAATTCAAATAGCAGCATCAGTAGTTGCGGTAGCGGCGTAGGAACTAAAACGGCTGTTTTGAACCACAGTGCAGGGATCGGTCATGCTGCCATAAGTCAGAACCGCATGGGACTGGGTCTTCGGGGTGGTCCAGGGGAGGATGGCTCCCTGTACCCTCATGACAAACTCTTGCAGGACCCTGGTCTAAATAGTCTCAATGCTCTGACTTCTCAAGTGGAAAATCTACCTAATACAGTGCAGCACATGCTTCTAACAGACACTGTGCTGCCCCAGAAGAAAAGCAGAGACAGTGCACATCACCTTCAGATGCAGCAAGGATCTGGCAACCAAAACAAATCTGGAAATTTCAGCACCAGTGGTCAGACCTCAGTCAATGAAGAGAGTTCTGAGATGCTGGAAACAACAGGGCATCAACAAGCAGAGCGTAGGAGAATTAGGCAGGCAAGTGGAACAAGCAACGAATCTGAGCCGCAAAGCTACCCGTCGTCACAGAGTCAGATGCCGTCAGAACCGAGTCAACAAGGATCGGATCTCCAGGTCAACACTGGAGTCATTTCAACAGCTTCAAAACAACAGTCTACTAGAGAGTCTCAATCAAAGACACCAGAAACCCTGACCCCCTCCTCCTCCTCACCACCATCAGTTCATCCTTCTGCAGAACCCAGCCCAAAACAGCCAGCATATCCCCCTGCGCCACCATCTCCCATTCACTCAGCACGTCCAAACTGTGTGGCAGAAAAAGACCTTTGTAATGATGAGGACAGTGGAACGAAGGGACGAAAGATCAAAACGATAAAAGATGAAGACAGCGAAGGTGAAAATGCAGGTCCTTCCTGTGAAAGAGAGAATTCAAAGAACAGGCTGTCAGCCCCTCCCACAAAGGATGAAGCAGAGACAGATGCACAACAGATTGAAAATGTGAATGTTTCAGAGCAGCATAATGTTGGGGGTGTTGGAGTTATTGTCTCGGCTCGATCTGAAGTGAATACTGAATCAAGCAAGCACACGGGAGCCAAATCTGCACGGTATGGCGTTTCGCATTACTCGAGCAAACACGGCAATCCTGAGGACCAACGTGATGTGAATGTCTTAAGAGAGACTAGAAATCACAATGGAGAAGGGGAGATGTGCATGGAAACGTATGTGTCACAATATGATATTTCCCCAAAACAAGAATTTGGCCAAAACTCTCAACCCTCTGTTCAGACCCACCCAGCGTCATTAAAATACAGTAATCCCGAGATACATTATAATGCTGCAAAGAGCAAAGGAAAGTTAGGACTAGGGAGTAGTATGGGCACAAATAGATGCCAGAATTATCATCAGCTGCAGGCCAGCTATGGGTCTATTGGCAGGAAAGAGATTGGTGTTTTTGCAATGGAGGGGGGGAGGGGTATCGTCTCAAGAAGCCAGGATAGCGGTTCTCAGTTTCATCAATCCTTTCCAAGTCTTTTGCAAGAAGTTCTCCAGGGTCATCACTTAGATAGACGCTATGGGCGTCCCGACCAGACATCTAGTGTTCACCAACAACCTCAAGATGCGTCCCAGCACCGTTATCAAACTAGACTACCTTACAGTATGGTTGAAAATTTGAGTTCACATGCAATGAGCTCTCAAACACTTCTGAGTGGACTTAATGTCAAGTTCAATCAAATGGTCTCTGGAAAACCACCAAATTCAAGTCAAAATCAGGGACCGGAAAATGATGTTGTCTTAGGCCCACCTCATCCCTCTTGGGATTCTGAAGCACATAAGTCCAATGTGACTCATGGGATCTCTTTAGAAAAAAGCAAAACCAGTCTGTCTCCCAGCCAGTCCTCCCACATGCAGCAGTCGTTAGATCTCACAACAGGAGCCCCTTCGAAGCACATCAACTTGGCTGACTACACTTTGCAGCACAGAAAACCATCTAGATATGGTACCTCTCCTTCTGCTGTGGAGCAATTGCTTTTACAGGAAGCTGAGCCATTGGCATGTGGTGTAGGTCCTATCAGTCACACCCCATCCCAGACATCCTCAGGAAGGCGCTCCGTAATCTGCGATGTGTCCCCTTCTCGACGAACAACGCCAGAAAGAGAGAGGGGACACTCTGGGACCTCTGGACCCTCAGTCATTCAGCAGCCATTTTCTTCATCTGCATCAAATGAACAAGAATGTGGCAAGGAAGAAACTAAAGCAAAGAAAGCACAAAACAAGGAGGAGTCATCAAAGACCGAAGCTGCAGGACAGAACACAGACGGTTACTGCGGCACGCCACCCAGTAAGGAATCCAGTAAGCCCCTTCCTCCCCCTGTAGATGTTGATTCCGATATAGAAAAGACCAGCAGTGCCAAAGGCAACAGTGAAGCCACCAGCAACCTGCCATATCTTTTGCAAATGTCCTCAAATCCCTTGTCCTCACCACCAAGGCACCAGTCATTCTCGCAGGCTGTTGATGGTTTCAGAGCATATGGTTTCAGTGACACCATGGATGGACCAAAAATGATCTCCCATCCTACACCTCATCAAGCATTCCACACAGTATCAGCATATTCTAAAACCACACCATCTACTAACAAGTTACAAGTGTTTCCACAGAGTTTACCTCCTCACGAGAGACCTGACTGGACTCCTGACAGACAAAGGCCAAGAGGTATGGACAGACACGTTCCTCAGAGACTTTCTGAACAGAAGTGTAAATCCCAGTCCTCAAGTGATAGTCTGCCTGGTCAGCATCACGTATCTCGACAGCACTCTTATCCTGGTTCACACTTCGACATGAAAATGTGGGATACTTATCCTGAAAGAGAGGGAGCTGGACAACCCACTGCACCCCCTCATGAGCATGTTGGTTCTCAACCAGTCACAAATGCTGCCCCCAAGCTTGGAGAAGAGGACATTTCAGATAAGAGTGCGGAAGACACTGCCAAATCTTTCCACTCATTGGCTCCAGTTGGTGCTATTAGCCCTGCCGGGCACACTGGTAAGACTACCCAAGGGATTCAGCAGGGGCAGAGAGGAGCCAAAACTGGAGCGTCGGCCGAAACCAACCCTTTAATCATGAGAAGGAGAGTTAGATCTTTTATTTCTCCAATTCCAGCTAAGCGGCAGCATCAGGATGTGCCAGGTCAGCGACCAGGGTCAGCTTATCACTCCCCACTATCTCACTCTGATTCTAGACTTGCAGCCAACAATTGTTCTGGCAGTACTGATACTCCGTCAAAATTGCCATCTCCTAAAACACAGCATTCTATATCCAGTACTAACTCACCACCTCAGTCCAAAGCAAAGTTTCTTCCCCCAAGAAAGGGTCATGGTCTAAAACTTGAGGCGATTGTGCGGAAAATTACTCCTGGTGTGAAAAAAAATGACTTCAACAATAGTCACGTGGAATCTGACTTCTCTGAGGTATCTCATTACACCTCTGACATGCCAGACACCGAAGGTGGTACATCGTTTTCTAGTGTTCCTCAAGCAGAGGAGGTGTGTTTATCTTACCTTGATGATTCTCATACTTTAGATGATCTTATGCCATACAGAGCAGTTGAAGATGCATTCTCTTGTGATTCTCAGACTCTCAAACCTGGTGCAACAGCTTCTAGCACTGGTGCCCTCAGAAGTTTGCCGAAAGACTTTGATTTTGGATTAGGTGCTGGTGGATCTTCAGGGTCACTGGGTGAAAATGATAAGGATGATTTTACTTTGTTAGGACCCCTTCCACCAGCTCCTCCATTACCTTGTCCTGTACAGGGATCCCCTCCTCCATCTTCTTCTGCGTTGTCTGACATACAGCAGTTCACAAATACTTATCAACAGCTGGAAACCCGACGAGGCGAGCAGTCGGCTGCTAATCTGCTGAGGCAGAAACTTCAGGAGACTGGCATGGGCTTTGATGATTACCCAGGTGGGGACTACTATGGGGCCACCTCTGGCCATAGTCAGAGCACTGGGCACCACCTTCTGTCCAGAGCTCCTCAGCACCAGATGACTTCTCTCAGGTTGACAAGTTCAGAGCCTAAACCATCAGAACACATCGTCCCCAAAGGTTATTTTCCATCGGGTAAGAAAAAGGGTCGACCAGTAGGCAGTGTGAATAAGCAGAAACGTGCCCAAGCACAAATTCAGAACACAGCGACAAGCATACCCGCGGCCTCTCTTCCCTCACCCACAGCCGTACCTCAGTCTGTCCCAATCCCAAACGCTGCAAGCGAAGTGCCCCAAGCATCAACACCCCCTGACCAGAAACCCTGTCCACCTTTGGAACCTCCTGCTGAAATCCAAGTGGTGAAAGTGGATGTAGAGAGTGAGGAGACCCAGCCAGAGTTAGATGTGAAGCCTCCTAGACATAGACAAAAAAAGGGGAAAGAGGGCAGTGAGACTCCGGGCAATCAGAGAAGGAGAAGAAGAGGAATGGCTCCCAAAGAGAAGCTGGACACTCAGGCAAGCAGTAGGGGAAACGTGAGCCTGTGTGGAATATTCTCAGATGCCAGGAATAATGTTTTTGCTCCTTACATACATGTGGAGAAAAAGATAGCAGAGATTGGGGCTATCTGCACAATTATTAATGCAGAGGATGAAAAATCAAAAGGTGGAGGCAAAGCTGGTCACTTGGGGGTTGATGGCCCATTAAATACCCCTCTGTCGTCTCAACTTGTGAGAAAAGAAAAGGAAAATGAAAGAACAAAAGAAAACTGGGCCTCAGAGCCTGTTGATTCTGCCTTGCAGTCAGGAAAGACACTTCCTACATCTGGATATGTTCTGCAAGGGCCTGTGATATCAGAGACTGGACACACTGGTCGCCTCTTATGCTGCCTTTGCCAGAAATGGGCCAACTACAAACATCTCGGGGATCTCTATGGTCCTTTTTACCCAGCTGAGTATGCAGCCAAGCTCCCTAAGAATCCGCCTCAAGTCCGACAAGCCTCGTCCTACCATGGGGCAGCTACCACAGGTTTCAGTATGACATCCATTCCGACAGAAGCGCCTCCCCAGGATACAAGATTACAGGACCCTCAGATTGTCAAGTCATCTACGGATAGCGACTGCACAGTAAGTCAGGCGACAAACCCAACATCCCCAGCCACCACCATTGGCACAGTCTCTCCCAGCATGGGCGAAGAAATGCCCTTCCAGACTGCTAAGGCGAGCAGCTCTACATCAAAGGTAACGGATCACTCCTGGGATCCGGCTGCAGAACTGACGAGCGGGCTGGGTACAGTTCAAGAACTGGACGGTGAAGTCGTACTGCAGCAGTTGCACGTTGAAAATACCCAGCAAAGGCCCCAGCACAGAAAACTGACGTCCCATCCACGCTTCAAAAGAAGACATAAGTCCAGTGAAGATTTACCTCGAACTGTCCCTATCAACAGCAAAGCCTCCCTGCCCTTCCAGCCTCCCCCGCCCAGCCAAGACGCTCTGGGCCCTATGGCCCAAATGGCCCAGCTCCCGCTTGTGCCTCTGGACCCCGAGGAGCTGTGGGTGCATGAGGGCTGCATTGTTTGGACCAGTGGCATTTACCTGGTCAATGGGAGACTGTATGGCCTTCAGGAGGCACTAGATGGTGCTAGAGATACAGTAAGTGGAAAGTGCTGCAGTTTGTTGTATTGTGTGAAAATAGGTGACTTGATGTTTATTTCTGATGTTTCTGACACTTCCACTCCTTAGAGCTGCTCTCATTGTGAGATGGTTGGCTCCACACTTGGCTGCTACACTAAAGGCTGCACGCTGAGGTACCACTACCTTTGTGCCATAGAAGCAGGTGAGACGTGACATCACCTCGGTTGTTTTTAATGAAGCAAAATCCACGTTAGTGTTCGTGTTCAAATGAGTGACTGACAAAATCTTTCTGTTTTTAACTTCAATCTAGATTGCTCTCTAAATGAAGATAACTTTTCTCTGAGGTGTCCAAAGCACAAGGTAAGAGAGCAAGACTTCCATCTTGTGTGGGTATTTGGAAGACGTTTGTTTTTTCCACGGAGCCTAAGGGTATATCGTATTCGGCGTAAGACAGTAGCGGCTAGAAAAACAGCTCCTGATGAGCAGTCTCTGTTCTTTGGGTTCTTCTGCTGTTGTGTTTCTTCTTATTTGTTGTTCAGGATTCCCTGTTTGTCCTCAGCAGTTTGCCTGCGCATTATTTGTATTTGCACACTTGAGCTTTTCCCATCAGTAGCTGTGTTTCCGTCCACCTATTTCATGTGCATTGTGGAATATTGCATTAAAAAAAAAAACGCTGAATAATTATAAAAATGCGCATAAAAAAACTGAGTAGGATAAACTTTTAGTCCAATTGCGCATAAACTACGACGGAAACACATTTACAGAATAAATTCCACCAAGTTATATGAAAATGATTATATTCAGTGGCTTCTCCTACTTTTATTAGTGATATTTGGTGCCAGTTTATCAGGAAGTGACAAATTTGTTCTCTTTGCCTCACCGGATGGAAATGGTGCTTTTATTCACAGATGTTTTATGTGATATTCCAGTTTTGCGCACAAATTAAATTTGCATCTTTGGATGGAAACATAGCTAGTGACCAGGGCTCTGAACCGGTTCAAGGAATGAAAACCAGAAATGAACAAGATTTTGACAGGAACAGAACCAGGAACAGAAATTAAATCAAATTTTATAGTTCCGAACAGAATCGAAAATTTTAAAATGGTCATTAACCGGTTAATAATATTATTTAATCGTTCCACTATATATTTGAAATTTGCTCTCGACCAATCAATTGAAGTTGTACAGCCAATGCAAATGTGAGCTGACGCATCCAGCGAGTGAAATGCCCGCGCTCAGCTGTCAACTCATCGTAGGTAAGTCCTTAGAGTTTATCCGAGGATGGTGTAAGGTGGATTCAACAGATCACATGCTCCTGCAGCGCTTCTGTGAACTGAGAAAACAGAATAAAACTATAGGCTTACAAAAAAGGCATATATAGGCCTATAGATGAAATATTCCACTTAAGTCATTGACAGATTAACAAAACGGAATAAAAAATCTGCTGAGATCCAAAATTCACGGAAAGGAAAACGAGATGGCAGAAAGTAGGCTAGTTTTCTTTATTTTGCCAAAGCTTGACAGTTTTGAGTGAGGTCTTGCTTCTATCTGTATGACCAACCAGCATTGGCATGAGCATCGCTCCGGACAGACACAACATCATTTTGCGACATTGTGGGCTGTTCATTATCAAAATAAAATACAGTTAAAGAAATGTATGAAAAGGTTACAGTGCTCCGTTGAGCGATCTGTAGCGTCAGCGTGATCACTGTGCTGATATAGCCCATGTGAAGTAGGATGATGTTTGATGCGAGTGAAGTACAAAGCCTATTATGTAATAAATAATATTAGCATCCAGATATGTCGCGAATATGGAAACATTTGGATTTGTGCCGAATGAGAGCGGTAGGCATCACCTTAAAGGAGAAGTATGTACCCGGTACCCAGCGGGACCTTTTATTCTTTTATTCTATATAATACATGGAAGAAAAAATGTGCGAATAATCAGTTTAAAAAGTTTTAATAATTTCTATATTTTAAATATTTTCTTTTTCGTTTTGTTTGTATACACTATGATATAATGCAAGTTTTCTCAGACGAAACGGTAAAATTCACATGAAATGACTCTCACAGCAAGATTAAGTTTATGTGTTCATGTTGTCATATAGTGAGACGCAGAGGCCGAAATCACCGCAAGCATCACGTGTTTCAGTATTTATGCAGTAAACAAAACCGCGTCTCCGCCATTCATTCATACAGAGCCAAGCGGAACATGCAGGATTTAGTATGCTAACATTACTTACTAAATTATTTTCAATTTACTTATGCTTTGAGGCTGGTTATTTGTCACCTATGTTATCGATTTAGTGTTGATACTGAGGTATTACGTTCTGATATCGTACCAAAGCCAGAATTATGGTATCGATCCGTCCCTATGCTGTATTGGCTGCGATACCAGATACCAGATCTCTTCCTGTTTGTTTTTTTTTCTTCTTCTTCTTTTTCTTTTTGAGTAAAGAAAATGCTGCACTATTA
>NPDK01079103.1:5079-15655 GCA_013461565.1 Labeo gonius
TCTTTAAGACAAGAAAGGCATAAACATTTTGGATGACAATGGGGTGAGTACATTATCTGTAAATATTTGTTCTGGAAGTGAACTTCTCCTTTAAACTGGTCCGATATTCCCATCACTACTGAATAAGGTTAAACACTCATGAGAATGCATTGTAAGTAGATGCCTTTGCAATAGGTCAGAGCTTACGTACAGAGAAGGAGTGGTCAGATTCTTTCTGTATGATCCGAAGAGCTGGAGGTCTTCCAGTAACATTGTCCTGTGTTTTTAAGGCCCACCCATAGAGCCTTCAGATTCCTGGAGGGTGGCAGCAATTACCAGTTTATCTGTCCTGGCAGCCGTAATTGTTTGCGGAGCCTTGCTCATAGGCGTCCTAGTACATCAATGCAGGACCAAGAGGGCCTTACGTGGTGAGATGTTAACATTGCAACATCTTTTTAACAACAAACAAACGGGACTCAAAACTAACTTAACTCTTTCTGTCCACAATTCAGAACCGATTGAAGAGACAACAGGACCCCTTTATCCAGTATAGGTTCTTCATAAGGTAAGAGTTGAAAAATAAATAAGTCCCCCTGTAGTGAAAATCAAGATTTTTATGTTGTTTAATTTGTCTATGTGGTGTTTTTAACATGCTTTTAGACAAATCATGTCCCAGTCCATTAATCATGGGGCTCTGGCTGGTGTGACTGCGTGGGGGCGGGGCTAATCTGCATATTAATGGTTCCGTGAATAGTAAATAAGGCAAGGAGTTACATTCAAGCTGTTTTAAGGCATGAGAAAATTATTTTTACAAGAAAAAACATTTAAATATGTCATTTTGATGATCAAAGATCAGTTTTAAGGAATAAACATTTTGACTACAGGGGGACTTTAAACACTTAGGATGCTTTGAAATACATTAAGGAAGTTTTATTTATTTGCATCCTTTGATTCTATGTTTGCAGCTCATGGAACTCAAGCTGACAGCATATGAAAATGGACTGTTACTCCAGTGAATTAACGCTCCAGTCGGTGAAACACTGGCTGGTACCTCAACCGCAGAGTGTTCTATGAGTAGCATCGGATTTGTTTAATTTATTACATTAGTAGGCTATGTCATGCATAGCAAACGGTTATGCACAAAAGCTGCACTGAGACTTTCCTTGTCACTCACTGTGCAGAATAGGTTTGCAAGCCTTAGGTGCTAATGACATCCTATGGACAGCATGATAGGATATTTTATACATTCCTTTTTTGGAACCCCTAAAATGCTTCAGCGACAGGTCACGTTACACTGTTTTTGCAGAAATTTGTTTGAGGCCATTCATGTTGCACTTGTGTGCACTGCAGATGCATTACCCCTAGAATATTCCTCCTTAGACGATAAACACAAATAACCGTAATATAGTAGACTTAGAGATACACAAATATGCCTCCTAAACAGATTTAGTATGGCACATAGCCATTTGAATGTATTTGTAATCTTTGTACAGTTTAATTATCTATTTTTATAGTGTTGGAATACTACGCACTGTATAGATGTAGCCCTTTGTACAACAATGTTCTGACACTGACCGGCTCGGCAGCCCGTCTATGGCATTGATGAACATTCTGGAGACGTGGAGACACTGAAGACCAGCGAAGACACAGCAGCCGACGACCTGAAAGAGAAGAATCACCAGCTGACATGAACAGATTCTCTAAGAGCCGCAGGTGTCAGATTCAATCTTAGTTTTCCTGCCATTATGCGCATAAGAGATTAGATAGTTTCGAGTGATATTAACATACATGTATCGCAATACATTTAGTCTCTCGTGTTTTATCACTTCAGCTCAGTAAAATATCATGAAAGGATAAAATCACCAGTTTTAGATGTGTGTAGCCAGTTATGGGCATTAGGGAATGTATATATATTTATATACAGTAGATGAAATAATTCACTTGTTTGAATGACTTCAAGAGTGTTTAGCAAGGGATAAACTCATTAAACTTGTGAAAAACGTGTCTGAGTTCACATTTCAACCCAGAAAAAGAAACAAGGCATTTTATTTGTTGCGTTGTTACATAAAGCACATTCTCTACCCCAACTCCCAAGAATACTTCATGTACCTCATTACGAATCACTGCCATGTTTGTCAGAAATCTAGGAACATTAAGAAGCTAGTCCAGAATCTTGATAAACATAAACTTGTGAAGCATGCACGGCGCTGTCACAGTCTTGAGCGAAGTTGGTTGTGTATATGTGCCTTTACTTATTCACAATTACTCCACAGACTGCAGAGGAAACTATGCATTTTAATACAATAAAGAGATAACTAACGTACTGTATTTGTCTGTTGATGATTTGCAGTCACCCCACTCTAAGTGACTTATTTTACAGTTGACGTCAAAAGTTTTCACCCCCCTTTCAGAATCTTTAAAAATGTTAATTGTTTTACCAAAATAAGAGGGGTTAGATAATAAGATGTTGTTTTTTTTTATTTAGTGCTGACCTAAATAAGATATTTCACATAAAAATGTTTACATATAGTCTGCAAGAGAAAATAATAGCTGAATTTATAAAAATGGCCCGGTTCAAAAGATTACATCCCCTTGATACTTTATACTGTGTTGATGCTGTGAATGATCCACAGCTGTTTTTTTGTTTAGTGATATTTGTTGATGAGTCCCTTGTTTGTCCTAAACAGTTAAACTGCTCGCTGTTCTTCTGAAAAATCCTTCAGCTCCCACAAATTCTTTGGTTTTGCAGCATTTTTGTTTTTTTGAACACTTACAACTTCTTGAATTTAAAGATCAGGGTAAATTTAACTTATTTTGTCTTCTGGGAAACATGTAATTATTTTCTATAGCCTCTGAATGGCAGTACTAAATGAAAAAAATATGATATTCAGGCAAAATATATTAAAAAATGTACTGATCTCCATTCTGTTCAAAAGTTTTCACCCCCAGGCCTTAATGCATGTTTTTTCCTTGTGGAGCATCAGTGAGCATTTGAACCTATATGCAAATAGTTGCATGTAAGTCCTTCAGTTGTCCTCAGTGTGAAAATATGGATCTCAAAATAAATCTTAAGTCTAATTTTTCTGAAGAACAGCAGGCACTTTAACTGTTAAACTAGGGACTCATGAACAACTATCACTAAACAAACACAGTATTAAGAATCAAGGGGGTGTAAACTTTTGAACAGGGTCATTTTTAGAAATTCAACTATTTTTTTCTCTTGTGGACCATATGTAAACATCTTTTACGTGAAATATCTTATTCAGGTCAGTACTAAATAAACAATAACATGATTTTGCATGTTCCCTCTTATTTTGGTTAAATAACATTTTTAATCTGCAAGGGAATGCAAACTTTTGACCGCAAATGTACATTTGCATTTTCTAAAATAATCATGAAATGCACTGCAACTGCATGGAATTCAAGTATTGAAATTTGCAGGAAGACTCAAAAAGGAAGCCGAAACGCACAACGTTATAATGTTTTATTCAGTTCAAGAAAGTGAGGGCATCAACACCTACAAATAAACATCATCTGCTTATTAAGGTCCCTACTTGAGAAAGAGAAACATTGATCATGTGAACAAAAATAAATATTTTGTATTTAAGATATATGCAACTGATTACAGGGAGTCTCAGTTGTCAATTCTGTCAAATGCAATGAAGCCATTAATACATGAAGGTTTGCAAATTCTACTCTTAAATAATCAGTGAGCACTGATCTATAGGCTTAAAAGGAAACCACCTTACAAATAATTTAATCCAAGTAAGGTGGCGATATGAAATGGCACATTGAAATTCAATCTGGCATCAAAGACAGACACAGAAGCCTTGATGCTAAAAGCATCAAGCTAAATGTATTCTTACATTGCGTCTAGTAAGTTGCGAGACCTGAGCATTTTAAAAAACTGCTGAATGAGTTTAGTCTGTGAATTCCTGCCCTGGTAGAGCCCGACCGATCATGGATTTTTTTTGAGTCCATTAATTTTTTTTGTGCTCCAAAATCTTAAACATACTTAATAAAACATTTACTAGAAAAGTATGCGCTAAGAAAACGGAAATATTTCTGTTAATCTTTCTGCCGTGAATTCTTTTAAAGAGGTATTTCAACCATTATCTAGATACCTACATAGTTGACCAATCTAGCATTTACCACACATTTAATACCATGCATAATGTGTACCACATTTAACAGTATTAAAGACAAGAAATATGCTTACATTTCAAATATTAATGTAAGGTATAAATAGTTCTACTTAAATAAATAAATATCTTTGAGATTTTCTAGACAGGCCTTAAAGAAGGTTGCTGTTTAACAGCCTTACCAGTGTCATCCATTTACGAAACTGCAGGAACATCAAGAGTATGTTGGTCTTAATGAGATGATGAGATTACAGCACATCTACCATGAGCAGTACAATAACCTGAAAATATGGAAGCACTTAATACAAACATAGCATGTATCCTTTTATCCCCATTAAACATAACAGCTTGTTTTGTTCCCACTCCGAAATAATCGGTCAGGCTCTTGAAGGCAGCACTAGGTAAGAGCCTGGATGGAAATACTCATTCAAGCTCTCAGTCTGAGACCTATCATAGTACCAAACAATTTGTGCACTGTGTGGGGACACAAAACAGATAAAATAATAATCTAAAATGGTCTCTGACAGGCACTGTCACTTATTCTAAAATGTCTACAGTATTACTGTCCCTACCAGAGGTAGTATCTTATCAATGCCAGTCTTAAGTGTCCAATATTTGAAAACACAACAGTAAAGGAGGCAAGTCTTGTCGAGATTAGCATTGGTGCGCGACACCATCTGGACAAGTACAGCAGAAAACCTGATGTTGTACGATTATTGGCATTGGGCCTTGGGTGGGGAAAGAGTCTTGTAATAGAATATTGTTTTGAAATCTTCCCTTTGAGCGGCAAGACTGGAGCGTGGCCTTAGAGGAAAGGGTCCACACCCAGTCCCATGAATGCATCATCATCCATGTTGAAGGACGACTCATAACTCTGTTGGGTGTTCTGATGCATCTTTTGATGGTGCCGGAGGTTGGACTTGCTAGAGAAACGCTTGTCGCAAAGGAGGCAGGAGAAAGGCTTCTCTTTGGTGTGGATGCGCCTGTGGCAGATAAGCTGGGTTGAGACCCGGAAGGCCTTGCCACACTCCAGGCACTGATAGCGTTTGGGTTCTGTGTGAATGCGCCGGTGATTCTTCAGCGCCATGAGATTGGTGAACTCCTTTTGGCAGACCGAGCAGAAGAATGAACCCGTCTTGTGGCTGTTCTTGTGGTTGAGCAGTGAACCAGCATGGCGGTAAGTGCGCCCACAGTGCTCACACACATGACTTTTTTCTTCCCTACCGTATCCCTCGCTACTTTCCTGCTGGTCTTGCGGCTCAGGGAATCCGCCGTGCACTCGGCTGAAAGCCGAATCGATCTTGGGAAGGCTCTGAATTTCTATCTGCTGGTCTAGTGCTGAGTCCCAGCCTAAGTCCTGCTGCATCTGCACACCTTGCTCATGGTGAGACTGCCCCTGCAAGCTCCCATGGAGCTCTTGGTGTTGCTGAAAACTAGTCAGGTTTGGGAAGTTCTGTTGACACATGTTGCAATAATAGGGGAGTCCCTTACTATGCACCTCCATGTGGCTCTGCAGGTGCGCAAACTCACAAAAGGTTTTCCCGCAATCTGGGCAGCAGTGGCGAGCCATTTGAGAATGGCTTTCTAAATCCAGAGGGTCCGTGAACGTTTTGAGGCAGAGAGTGCAGTGGAGGAGGTCGGCAGAATGAGTCTTCTTGTGGTTGAGAAGGGAACCGGCGTGTCTATATGAGCGTCCGCACTGATCGCACCTGTAACAAAGGAAAAGATGAAGGATAGGAAAGGATAGGTGCTCAAATAACATTTAAGCAAAGCAATGACTCACGTGTAACATTTATCCACGCCGTCTTGATTTACAGAAGAGTTTGGATTGCCATTCCGGTAACAGCGATGTCTCTTTAGCCCAGACTTTCCCTGGAAGCTTTTTCCACACGTCTGGCAGCTGTAATGGGTTACTCCCCGTGCATGGATTTTCTGATGATTGTACAGGATACTAGAGAGACGGAATGCTTTACCGCAAGTAGGACAGACATACTTTTTCTTCTGCGTGTGAATGCGTGTGTGGTTCCGTAAAGCCATGGGATTGGAAAAGGGCTTGGCACAGAAGGTGCAGGTGAAATGGCCTGTTTTGTGAGTGTTCTTATGGTTCAACAAGCTACCGGCGTGACGATAACTTCGACTACAGATGTTGCACTTGAATGGTCGTTCCTCTTTTTCTAGATCTGCACCATCAGTGTCTCCATCTACAGATCCTGGGGGGACAGTCTCTGTGCTACAGGTGTGTCCTTCAAGTAGTTCGGTGTCTGGAAATACAAGACGGCACTGTTTGCAAGTCAAATCCTTTTCTTGTTTGTGGCCCCTGACCTTTTCTCTTGCTGCTGCAATTCTTTTATTGTTCGAACAAGTGTGGTTGAGCAACTGTTTGTTTCCCCTGAAGGCCTTTCCACAATCTTGGCAGCGGTGTCTTTTGATTGAAAAGTGTATTCGCAAATGGTTCTTCATTGCTAGCTGGTTGGAGTAAGTGTTGTTGCACAAAGCACAGTAATATTCACCTGTCTTATGTGAGTTTTTGTGGTTGACCAAGCTTCCAGCGTGCCGATAGCTTCGCCCACACTGATCACACACAAAAGGGCGAGGGTCTCGGGGATCTCCCACCTGGCCCTCTTTTTCTTGGCTAGACTGCTCACTGTTAGAGGTCTGCCGTTGCTTGTGGCGTCTGCTCATTCTCTTTCTGCTGGAATTAAGTGCCTGCATTCCACTCCCTGAGGCATTCCCACTCATCTGCATGAGTGTCTGAATTTGTTTGTTGAGCTCTTCAATCTTAGCCTTGTTTTCCTGATGTACCCTCTGGTGGTTCAACAGTTGTTTATAGATTTTGAATGCTTTCCCACATTCTGTGCACCTATGCCTGGTAGAGAAAGAAAAAAAACTCAGATAAAAATAGAACTTGGCTGTAAAACAATATAGATGAAGTACTTTTTTTTTCAAAGCAATCAAATTCTGAGGTTTAAACTGAACATAAATACTTACTTTTTAACATCAAAGTGTGTCCTCTGGTGATTCTTGAGAGCTAGCAAATTATAAAAACGCTTTTGGCAAACAAAGCAGCGAAACACTCCAGTTTTGTGAGACTTCTTATGATTGAGTAATGATCCAGCATGTCTGTACGAACGACCACACTGGTCGCACTTGTACTGGCGTTCTCCATCATGTAGACTCTCCTGAAAAAGTCCTCGATGAAATGTACTTTTAACAAGTGGTTTCTCCCCACTTTTCTCCTCTACTTGTCCATCTCGTTGTCCTGTGCAGTTGTGGTTATTGAGGTGATAAAGATCGCTGCAGCTTATGCCACATTTCCCACAAATAATACTTTCCATTTCCACTTTTGGTTTGAGCTCATTCTGGTGGTTGGTTGCAAATTGTTCTTGTGGATTACCTTCTATATTGCTATGCAAGAGCTGGTGGGCTTGTAGGTCCTGTTTCTTTGCAAAGCTCTCTCCGCAAGTGCTACAGATAATCAGACTGCAGTCACCCTGCTGACTCTCACTCGGTTCATCTTTCTTGACCTCTAGAGACAACGACGATGGGCCACATGCTGAAGGTGCACCGTGAGTTTGAGTATGACCTCGTAGATGGCTTCGCAGTGCACGCATGCTAGTATAGTGATTCCCACACACCGAGCACTGATACATCTCTCCATCGTCCTCTTCTTCGTCATCCTCACATTCAGCTTTAGCTTCACCGTCACTCACCTGACCATGAATGCTGTCATGAAAGGTCTGCTGTCTAAAATAGGCCTCTGCTGCACTGCCGTTGTGTCCCTCAAAACCAATATCTTCCCCTGACTCTCCTAAGAAATGTTGATGCTTTGTATTGTGAAAGTCCATGTGACCGGGTGAGCCGTTCATCATGGTCTGATACTGCTGATTCAGGAGGGGACAAATGTGTGATTTGATTCCTGCAATATCAGTGAATGTCTTACCACAGTCAGCACACATGTGCCTCTCCATGAGGTGTTCATCCTGAGGTAGGTGCTCATCTGAGAAGGAATTGTCAAACTGCTCATGAAATTCAGTAGCATTTGTCTCATTCACATGCTCCTCGTCAGATTGATGCTGCACAGAGTCTACCAGGTCCTGAGGAAGGCCTAATATTCCACTTACATCTCCATCGTGTGATGGAAAACAGTTCTGTTGGTTCTCATGCGTCAAGGGCTCTGAGGATAGCCAGTCACCCTCAGAACTAGTAGGCAGAGATGTGGGCCTCCCCTTATGGATCCGAAGGTGGCTTCGCAGAGCTGCCAAATGTGGGTAGTTCTTGCGACAGATGGAACACTGAAAGATCCCAGTTTGATGGGATCGTTTGTGATTTATAAGACTGCCTGCATGCCTGTAGCTTTTGCCACAGATATGGCACTTGAATTTGCGATCAGGACTGTCAGCATCTTCTACTTTGATGTTATCAGTACCCTGTGCTAAACGATCAGAGTTGAGGTTTTCTGACGGTAGGGCCATTGGCTGTCCCTGAGTATGTATAGTCAATGGGTTTTCATCTAAAGAGTTGGGTAGATAAATATGACCATTTTCCAATGGCCCATCAGACTGGGCATAATCAATAGCTTTATCAAGTAACGGAGGCAATGGTGGAGTGTCACTAGAGGGGGGATAAGGGTTAGATTCTGGGGAATGAGTAACACTATCATTGTAAGAGAAACTGTGCTCCTCTGACAAGTTAGTAGGGAGCTCAAATGACACTGAAGAGGAGTTATGCAACAGAATATGATTTTGAAACTCATCATCATTAGCAAATGCAACCTGACAAAGGTGACAAAAATGTATGTTAACATCACCATTCTGTGGCATAACGTGGGGGGCAAGTTCTTGCTTGCAGTCTGCGAGGGCAGCTTTAGAGGTCGGCAAACTGAGACGACCTCGGGTTTTACTGTGGATTCGCTGGTGACTATTAAGTGCTGCAAGATTATTGAACTGTTTAAAGCAGACCGGACACTCAAATACTCCCATTTGATGAGTTTTCTTATGATTTATGAGGCTGCCATGATGTCTGTATGTCTTGTCACACAAGTCACATTTAAACGGCCTGTCTCCAGCATCATCGTCAGCTGCCGTGTCACTTTCTGCGGTGGCGTTTGAAACGTGTTCTGATTCTGCACCATTACTAAGGCTGCTCACTGGAGCAATATTTAGCTTCATGTCTGGCTGCAAATCAGGTATAATGTCAAAATCCATCTCATCTAGATGCAGCAACTCATCATCATTATAATCGCTTTCAATGAGACTATTTGCAGAATCCTTTGTCCTGATTTGAGACTCTTTATTGCGATGGACCTTTTGATGGGTGACCAGCTGAGTTGCAAGGCGAAAAGCCTTTCCGCATTCTGTGCAAGAATATTTCTTTCTAGATGTGTGAATGCGCAGGTGGCTTTTGAGAGCCAATGCATTGGAGAGCTTCCTTGAGCAAATATGACACTGAAAAGAGCCAACCTCGTGCGTCTTCCTGTGGTTAGCCAAGCTGCCAGCATGCCTGTAGCCTCGTCCACATTCATCGCATTTGAACTTCCGTTCCTCCTCCGACTGATGAAAAGTGTCTGTATGCTCCAAAAGACTGGGCATGCTTGCACATACTACACCACAATGTCTACACGAGAAGCCTTTGGTCCGGCCTGGCTCTTGCATAGCCATAATGGTATAGTGTAAGAAATGTCAATAAGAGCCAGTTTGAAGGAGTGTGAGGGACACACCTGTCCTCACTTTTATCAACTTGGCTTGTTCGGAGAGGTGTGAACGCAAAGGCAACATTCAAAAAATTAGATGACAATACAATCTGTTCCATTCCATTGGAAAAAATGTCATTGGGATGATGATGCAAGCGCAGGCACTGGATGAAATCTGCAACAGGAAAACCCATACATTATTTACAATGAAGTTCACACAGGGCAGTTGCATAACAAGAACGTCAATAAAGATGAAAAGCTAACATTAACATTGCTTTCTAAAGTGACTAAGTCTTGACAAAAAGCCCTGAGTTTACATAACCAATGAGTAACTAAATAAAAGGAAGTATATTACTTTACAACAAAACACTGCATTGACTTACAATGAAAATTCATGCGAAACTGAAGATTCTATCATTTACCTTCAGGTTGTTCTAGAAACCACATGACTTTCTTTATGTCGTATGACAGTCTAAGTCAATATTCACTTTTATTGCATGGATTAAAAATGATATAAAAGCAAATTCAGACTAAAGGTCAGTGAATACGGAGTCCAAAATATTTGCATGTTAAAAAATAAATACAACCTTTGTTTCAGGTTTGATTTTCTGCATTTTTTGCATCTGTAACAAACATTCTGAGAGGTGTTTTGACAATTCAGAGCCACCATACAAGCAAACGGCAAAATTCAGAATGGCAACTACGCAACCGCTGGTTTTAATGCCTGGACCACACCTTTCTGATGCTAGAGTTTGGTGTGTGTGTA